>NEWO01000007.1:4867847-4937527 GCA_003013225.1 Phalaenopsis aphrodite
TAGTTCGTGTTCGGCTCGTTAACTTATCAAACGAAATTAACGAGCCGAACACGAACTTCTTAACGAGCTGAACACGAGTTGTTCGCGAACAACGAGCCGTTTTGACAGCCCTACAAGCCACTCATCCACCTAAGCATTGTCATCTCAACAACACTTGTTTTATGCTTCTCTTTTAAAGGCCAATAGTTTGTGCCATAAAGCATTGCAGTTGAAAATAATTCATTATATCAATAATTTTAATGAAAACCTATTGAATGATGAGAGAGACTGGGACTTCTGAATTTAAAAAATTATAATGTTGATGGCTTGTTATATTCTATTAAGTGAAGGAGAGTAAGAGTGAGAGATAGAAATTTTTATTGAATTTATTTTGATTGTAATGTTATTATATTTTAATATTATACTTTGATATTTTGTGTTTTTGTATCTCATATTATTTCATGATTGATGTTAAGACGTTAACTTGTTATTTCTTATTTTGGACAATTTGTTACATCTTATTTTACTAAAATTTTGATATGTTACTTTTTAAATAGTTAATATGTTAGGATGCTAATATATTGTTTCTTACATCATACTTTAGAATTTATATAACACTTATTTCTTTATACAATTTTTTTGAATTTCTTACACGTTTAACCCCTCATAATCACCATCCAAAGTAGTTATGACCGTTTACTCTTAATTAAAATTATATGTTTGTGTAAACTCTATATTAAATGATCAATTTCTATTGATATTTAGTAATTCACACATGATGATTCAGAATTCATAATTTCAAAATTTTAATGGTTTGAAATTTGAAATTCAAAATTTCAAACTACCATAAATATCCACAAATACCTATTATAGATACATAAACTTTCACATCATATAATATAAAATAAAATAAATTTTCCTAAAGGTTTTCATCTTGCTCCTGATTATTGGATCTAGTTGATTAGTTGTATTCTCCTTAGATTTAGGTCTTATGATCGATCTTATATGATTGACATCTAGTGCCATACAAATTCCCTTGGATCTTAAATAACTCTTTTCTGTAGAGCTATATGGATGTGTTCAAGTAATGTTTCAATGGTGGTGAAATATCTATTCATATTGACAATTCTTCAAATAATAAATTCAGCATTGTGTTGTCTTGATTCTAGTCTTTTGTGAAAGATTCTTCATTCAAATTTTGAGTTTTGTAAACTCTTTCATACATCATCTTGATAGATGTTTCTATGGTGTTAAACTATTTATTAGTGGAAACTATTAGAGAAAATGAGGTATTTCGAGTTTACTAGAAATGGGCAAAAGTGGTGGATGCACATTGAGCGAATTTCAAATAAGATGCTAAATGCAAAAGTATGATTTCTTGAAGTGCTCACCAATAAACAACAAAAAAAAGGGAGTTGTAACCTCACCAAGAATCACAAAATTCCTAACCTCACCGTAAGATCCCTAAGAAAAGAAAAATTGTCAAGCAATTTCTCAACCAAGAATTTTAAGAACCTTTTCTGTGATACAAATCTTTAAAAAAAAAATTAAAACACTATAAATCAATTGAAAAATTAAATAAAACTTGAAATGACTCGTAATGTTCTACCATTATGAGCATGTAAAAAATTATTATATTTGAGGATGCAATAAAATAAATAAATATTCTCTTCTTTTTGATAGGCCAATTTTTGGCTTGTAGCTTCTCTGAGTTGCTAGCCGGATGCAAGCAGTCACATGATAGAGAAGTGCTGAAGGAATTAAAATTTGGGCATGATCTTTTGTGGATTTATATATTTAAACTTTTTCATTTATAAATGCGCTTGTCAAATATATTGGACCTGTATTTATGATTTTTTTTATTATTGAACATGTGGATGATAGTTCTGATACATGACGGGGCATGTGCTATGTGTATCGTGTACTAAATGGAATATATATTTCATATCACTTTATAGCGCATTGTCTGTGCATACTAACCTTTGACTTTAATTTTATCTACCCATCCATTATGTTTTTCTCTACTCATCATTGAGCATGTCCAAATCATTTAAATTTATTTTCAACTATCTTAGTTCTAGTAGATGTTATTTTGACTGGACCTTTAATTTAACAATTCCTTATTTAATTCCCTAATTTTGTCACACGCCCATTTTAGCATACTCATTTGTTCCACTCTCAATTTAACAAACGATAATTTTTTACAACCCAACTTTACATTTATATAATATATTTGGCCCAATGCAGTTTATAAAATTATCTTTTAAGTCTTAATGTTATTATTTTATCATATAATATTATCCTGAAGTACATCATTTTAACTGTTTAGCATTAATTGATGAATTTATATCCTCGTCCATCTCCTCCGTTAGTCAAAAACTCTAAAGCCTACGCACATCACTAGAAAAGGGAACAAAGTGATAGGATCTATATATTGTTAATTAAAATTTGGAAGAAGTATGAGGTCACTTTCTTGGTAGAAAAACCTTCTTTATATTTGAGAGGTTTTCTTGGAAGTAGGACGTGAAGAAGCCCAGTGGAAAGGCATCAACTTTGAAGGTGAATTGAAAAAACTCATGGTACTGACACAATAAAAAATCATAAGATAGAAAGGATAACTTTTGAAAATTATATGATAAACTTGTAAATTGGAACCCAAGTTTAAAAGTGATGGTCAAGTTTATCGCAAATTTAGAACATTAATATAAGCTCTTTTAATCTCCTCTTTGGGTTAGAATAGTAATTCTCCAATCATTGCATGTTTAAGTGTCAATTTTAATCCATTTCATTCATGAATAATTTACTTTCGGGCAACATATCATACGAGTGGATGCTTTAAATTATTCTTTACTTATAGTTCCCAAGTCTGCAATAAAAAACCCGAAATTTTTTGGCAATTCTCTCTTGGTTATTGTTGAGATAGAGATTATCATCACTCCTTAGTCAACTTTTCTTGTTCTCAAATTGTATTGCAATTTCCTATCCATTTTTAAGGTCACCTTTGATCATCACTATCAAGCTAGTTTCTATTTTTCTCATTCTGTGCTTGAAGAATTGAATTTGGGGAGAATGACTGATTACTAGATAGTTCTAAGAATAGGAAGGGCTTTACTATTTTGAAGTAAATTAGACTATATAAAAATGCTTGCTTAATTTTTTACTCTAATTAAAGTGATGTTATGTTATGACATTATGGGTTTAGGCCATACCATTTTTTAGGGTTTAAAATACCTCTTTCCAAATATATTTCAAAGTAAAAATCAAATAAAAGATTTTTTTTTAAATATGAAGTGTGTCAATATATCAAACAAGATCTTGCATCTTATTCTTATAAACCTACTAGTCATTTTAACTTGATTCATAATTATATTTTGGGGTCTTATTAGACATTTACTCTATATGGTGAATGTCCTGTTACTTTCTTTGATGATCACATAAGATTGTGTTATGTTTATTCTATGGAAGAAAAATCCTAAGTGTAAATATCATTAAATATTTCTACACCATGGTACAATCACAACTTTAAATAAACATTCAAATTTTATGGAGTAATAATGTCTGTGAGTATTCTAAAAATTGCTTCAGCCAAATTTTTTCTTTAGAAGGGGATTGTTCCCCAAAATTTATGTATCATTATCTTAAACAAAATGATCTGGTTGAATGAAAATACAATTATTTATTAAAATTTGTGAGGGCTTTACTTTTTACTAATAAGATACCAACATACCTTTTGGGAGAAACAATTTTTACGGCCACATCTTATAAAGAGGACCCTCAATAGAATTCTTAATTTTGAAACACCTCTTGATTTGTATTTCATGGAACTTACCCTTGAAATAAGCTTTTGTCCAAATCACCTCTAAAAGTGAATTGTGTTTGTTTACATTCTTTATCGTAATTATGGAAAATTTGAACCCCTTGCAAAATATGTTTGGTTATTACACTTCATATGAGAGAGGATATAAACTCTTTGACCCTTTAAAAATTTTTTGTTACTATATTTGTCATATTTTTACAACTTCATTCATATTTCGTATCTAATCACATGATGTGGGGCTATCCTAGTTTTGCATAACAACTTCTGAAGTGAACGTGAACCACCTGACTTTTTGAAAATTGGGAACAACGGATCATGTTTATTAGTTATGGAGATCATAACTCCTCATTATGCCATCTCGTAACGATCATGGCCTTACAAATGTGAACAAGGTAATTACTATCTTGTAATCATTTGTATTTTTTATTCAAGATGGTGGATGAATTAATAGAATAAGACAAGTGTAACCCTTGCATTGCCTTAAATTTGTACACCTGCCAAGTAATATCTCCATCGAACCCTCTCCTACCTTAAGTCTATTAGTTAGAGGACTCATGAGCGGACTTGTTTATGATAAAAAAGAGAAAAAAATATTAATTTAAGACATTGTTATAATAAAATTACAAATAGAATGAACAATTATGTGATAAATAAAAATAAATCATTTGATATAAAATATAAAATATCATTTAAAAATATTTTTAATAATTTAAAGATAAAGTTTTGAAATTTAATATATTTTGATATATTTTATATTAATATTTTCTTAAACGAGTCAGCTTACAAGCTAATTAGTCGAGTCGAAATTGGCTTGAGTTTGGCTTGTTAGCTCAGCTCATGAGCCACTTATTAAGCTGAACTCGAGTTGGCTGGCTCACTTACTCCCCTTAAAATTGGGAGGGCAATGCAAGATGGGTGAGGTTTGTTGGCAGGAGAAAGGGCAGGAGAAGATATGTTTCGTGATTTAATATAATTCTGTTTTAATTAATTTTTAATGATTAATAATCAATAAATATATTATCAAATTAATTATAATTTAATGAACCTTTGTGTAATTATTTGATAACTAAGTAATGAAAATTAAATTACATAATAAAATTTAATTAATTTTAAAAATTTTTGGTAATTATTAATTAATCAAATAAATAACTAATCACTGATTACTTAATAATTAAAAATACTATTTGACAAATAGTTAGTTTAATAAATTTATATCAATGATTAGTTAATTTAATAAATCATTAATTATTTGTTATTATAATTAGAAATAAAATTTTAAATCAAATTTCATCGACTTAATAATTACATCATTAATATTTAATATTAAATTCATATTTCAACAAATAGCTTAAATCATAAAATAAGTTGCCAAACAACTTGTTAGGATTTGATCAGATTTAACATCTGCCATGCTAAACAAATTTTCAGGATTTAAACACCTTTGGATTTGCTAAATCTGAATTTACCGGATTTACTAAATCCTACTTGCAGCCAAACAACCCCTTAAAAGTACTCTAGGCAAATGTTTGTTCTTTCAAAAGACTAAACATCAAAACATTAAGCATATATTGATGCAAATTGTTCTTGATTGGTTAGCAATCGAAGATCAACATTAAAACATTATATGTATGTTTGAGAAAATTTAGTCACATGAACAAGCAAAGCACACAAAGTAGTGGTAAGAACCGGTGCTTAAGAGAAATATTGAGTTATGAATATAGAGCAGTTGAGATGTTATGGCTGAAAATATTTCTGAAGGAACTAAATGGTGACAAATTTTGCTAATGGAATTATGTTGTGACAATAAAATAATCATATTGTATAAAATTCACTACAACATGATTAAAAAAAGATATGGGGATTGACCGAGGCTTTATGAAAGTGAAGATTGATTGATGAGCTATTTGCTTGTCCTTGATTTTCGCTGCAGAACACATAATTGATATTCTAGCCGCACAACAGATAATTGATATTCTCGCAAAAGATTGTTTTAAGCCTCCTTTTGAATTCCTTGTGAACAAGTTGAGCATAATTAATCTGTATGACCAAATTGAGATGTTAGTTAAGATATAGCTGATTTATTTTTCTTTTTTTAGTAAATCAATTATATTTTGTGCAACTATATTTGGTATAGTTATTATTATTTTATTCATTCTTTTAGCAGGAGTGATCACGGTTTGATTCCCCATTAATTGTTATTCATTCAGATTCTCCTCTATATGTTTCCTCTTATTAGGTTACTGTTAACATTAATTAATGAACAAGTTTTGTCTGTTCCTAAAATCACATATTTATACCTTAAGCCTTAGTTTTTATGCATCTTCTATATTTTAAAACAATTTATAAATTATGATATACCTTATTTTTTTATGATGTTCTAAAATAAGTTCACTCTGAATTTTCATTTAATTATTTCTGTATTGAACATATTTATCTTTTCATTGAATGATTTTGGTTGGGCTCTTTAAAAGGTTAAAAGTAAATTTACAACCAATTTACACTATTTTGACTAGCTGCAGATCAAATTTTAGCATCCATGCATCCTACGTTGGAATAGAATTTTAATATCCATTCTTTGTTAAAGAAAGGCTTCAAGACCCTTCAAGAAACCCGTAACGAAGCAATGTTTTTATTTTTTTATTTTAGAATTTGATCTGCTTCAGGTATTTAGTTTACCTTCTATAATTTCTTTCTCAATCCACAATTGCTAAACACGTTTTGTTTTTAACACACTGCATTTACTTGAAAGTACTGTTTATCCTATGCTGCTTTCTCGTTGCAGGTGTATGCTTCAGATAGAAGAAAAACAATTTTGGCTAGTTCGATTCACGGTTTGTGTGATGTTCTACCTGAAGACAAATTTAGGGAGGAAACTGACAGAAGAATTCTTTTAGCAGAGAAGGATGATGTTCTACATCCAGTTTTTATGTGCAAGTAATTCTCTTCTTGATTTCTTTCTTTAAATATTTCTCTGTTTGCGTTTGCTTTTTATAATTATTTAGTCTATTTTGGTCATGTCTTACTGCATTATTTAAAATCATTTTTATGTAGGTCCCACTATCTGGTTTAGCTTATTGACTTGTATCTTAGACTATTAAGTTACTAGGGATATGACAAACTGAAGGTATTTCCATGACAAGTGAGGCTGCTATGAATGTAAAATTTCTGTAGAATGAAATGCTTTTCAAATGTGATGATCACTATAAAAGATATTGTTCAGTTCCAACTTCTTTGATGTTGGTGATTTTTCTTTATAATGATGGCCATTTCCTTTATTTGTTTGTTGCATTTTCTTATCATTTTTTTTTTCAATTTACAGATGGATATTTGATGAATCAAAGGGCATCTTCCGAACTTCTGATCGATTTTTATGATGCTGTGATTTAGACACTTCTTTAGCACTTACCAGAGATACCAAATCTTGAATGCATTTTTTTTAAGCTAGGTATGCTTTCTCTATGCGACTTTTTTTGATATTTGATTTCTGCTTTGGTCCAACTTTTTTGTCTTCTTCTTAAGGGCTTTATGAACGACTATTTCTCTCTAATTATTTCTTTAACCAAAGTCCAAAATATAGAAAAGAAGTGGCTAAAAATATTGCTTTATTAATTCTCCCAATAGGTATTTATATGCAAATTTATCTAATAAATAATTACAATGAATTTAAAAATTAATCTGTCCATGTCAAAGACATTAATCTTTGGCGCATGTTTTACTTTTATTAGAAAATGAATATGTGGCTCATTTTATTCTTTTTTTAGTACTTTTATTACTTTCAACTCTCTCCTCTCAAATTGGATAGTGGAGATCTACCGTTTCAAGTTTGAGATTTTTTTTCTTAGTGTTATAAAATCCTTTTGGTAAATAAGTCGATGAGTTGACATCCTATTGAAAAATGCATAATGCAAATTAATCAACTCTCTAGTTTGCCTTTAATGAAATACCAATCTACTTTTGCATGTTTGATTCGATCATGTTGTATTAGATTGTGGGCGATGCTATTGACAAAATTATTGTCACTTTATATTCTTATGTCTTTTCCCTTTGATTTATAATTATTTTAATATAAATTTAATGAATAAGTGTTCACATATACCTTAAGTGATTGCTTTGATTTCATATTGAGCATTTGACCTTGACATTAGGCTGTTTCTTATTTCTCCATGCTACTAGATTTTTCCCAATTGTGTGCAACACTTTGAAAATGTACATCTCCTATTTTGGTGATCGTATTCAGTATTTACATATGCTTCAATTTGTGAAATTTTATATTTATTATAGATAATCCTAAAATTTTATGTTTATTATAGAGAATTCTTTTTTTAGGATTTGATTTTTAGATACCCGAGAACTCGATCAACAATTTAATTGTGAGATTCTTTAAGTTTGAGCATAAATTGATTCTTTCCCATTAACGTGCAATATTCTGAAAAAATGGATCTCCTATTTTCTGTGATTTCATAGTTAGCATTAGCATAAGCTTCGATTTGTGAAATTTTATGTTTATTATAGATAATTCTTTTTTTGGTATTTGATTTTGATACCTCACAAGTTCATTGTGATATTCTTTTAGTTTGAGCATACATTGATTTGTTGGACTTTCAAGTTTCAACAAAAGTGATGTCAAATGGGATATTGCCTGATGTCATTTTCTATTCATCATGTCTCATTTATGACATTGCCTGGGTTGTTATCAGACATTTTTGTTTTTTCTAAAAAAATCCATCACATATTTTTTGTGAGAGATAAAATTCTTTTTTTCTATTAGGTCACTTCTATACCCATTGAGTGATTGTGCTTGTCGAGCTCTTTGATTTCAGACTTTGCGGCGTGTTTTTTTAGTAATCTTTTTCCTTACCCAATAAGAATTGAAAATTGTTTTGCCAATGGAATGTTTAAGGAGGAGTATTCGATCAATTTGGCTTTATTTATTCCCCATTCATACATAGTTTTTGTAAATCTGTCAAATCACGATCTCTTTGGGTTTATTTATAAAATTTTTTGTGAAAGAGTTGTTGAATGTTGGTGGGATCTATATAAACCTCTTTATGAAGATTGTCATGGAAAAAGACATTTTTTTATATCGCACTATTGCTTACGCTTAAGGATAGCTATTAGAAAAACTATGATATGATATATATTCATTTTAGCATTATAAGCAAAAACTTCCATGTAGTATATTATAAATGATCGTGTATTACTTTTTGCCAATAATATTCTTTAGTATTATTGATGCGGGATGTTGGGGTGCCATGGCCCCGCACGGGAGCGACAGTCGTCGCACGTAGACTGGTTCGATCCAGGGGGAGAAGAATCGAGCGGTCCTCCCTTGTGTATGGTTTCCTCCTATTTGGAGCAGGACCCAGTACTCTTTACCTTAAGTTGATATATATGTTATTTGTTGTGTTTAGGTCAGTTTTTGCTTCAGTTTTTTGTCGTCAGTGTTTTTTCCCCTTACTAGAGCTGTATCCGACAATAGGTTGTGTTCCGACTATATCCTACTCCAAGGTGGTGATTACCTTCACATATTTTCTTCCCTTTTCCCCCTTGCCTGCATGTTGCTACTCTCCTAGCTACTTTCAAGTTGTTGTTGCCCCCCGCACCACACCCTTGCTGTCCAGCCTCACCAACCCAACTCTTGCTTGTTGTCCAACCGCCAAACCAGATTTCATTCATTGTCGTTAAACCTCCCTACCACCTTTAGCTCTCCATTTTCATTACCTTGCCACACAACCCACCATTTTTTATCCCACCACTTTCGATCCTCGTCATAAGGGTTCTTTTGTGTTTGTGTTGTTTTCCTATTCAAAAGTAACTTGTTTGTAATCCCCGCTGAATTTCAGCAATAAAATTTTTATTCCGTTGTGGTTATGGGTTAACTCCGGTATCATTTGGTATTAGAGTTAGCCTAATCCTTGTCTTATCCTAGGGTTTTTAGTCTTCTCATACATCTCAATCTCAAAATTTTTTTTTCCTATCCTTAAATACCATCTTTCACTCCCACAAGTCCAAACCTTAATCTTGCCACCAAAGAGATACATGGCAGAACCTACCTGGGACGAGATACAGCGAGACATCCGTCGACTCTAGCAAAGGCTTGCAGAGATTGTTGACGGAACCCAGGGAGAAATTATCCTTGACCGGGATAGGGAGAATCGAAGAGGAGAAATGGGCGAGAATTTGAACTACTCCTATACAGAGGACATTAGTGATGAGGACAGACCACAACACTTTGAAATTCATTATCAGAGTAAGCTGAGAGAAGAGGCGACATATGGGGGACATAGACGTTTCAGAATAAAAGTTGATCTGCCTGAGTTCGACGGAGGGATGGATCCAAATGATTTCATCGAATGGTTACAATCGGTTGAGAGAATATTCGAGTACAAAGAGGTGGCTGAAGACGAGGGTAAAACTTGCAGCCATTAAAGTGAAAAGGAGTGCTTCCTTGTGGAGGAAAAATTTGTAGAGACAATGAAGGAGAGAAGAAAGTGACAAGATTACTGAATGAGAGAAGATGATGAAGGAGATGCAGGGAAATTAGTTACCCCCTCATTACCTTCAGGATGTGTTTCTGAGGCTGAATCACCTACAAGCGCAAAGACCTATCCGTGGAGGAATTGACGACATTGACCATTAGAGTTGGTCGAGCGAGAAGAGCATACGATAGCTCGCTATCAATAACATTGTGTAATTGCAGTTTTATTGGTCTCTGGGAGATGTCCAGATCTTAACCTTCAAGGTGGAAAAACAACAGAGACAAAGCAGACAACTGCCCTCATTCAGTCAACCACCTAGAACTGTCGCTACCAATAAGGTACATTTGGAAGAGTCGGAAAGACCGGACAGGGAAGTGACAAGACATATATGGGCAGAAAGAAACCTAACAAAAGCATATCGCTCAATATAGTGCTTGTAGGAGATGCTTTAGGTGCCACAACTACAGAGACAACCTCCAACTGCTCCACGAGCCGAGTTATTTCATTCACTGAGCAAGTTGTTGTCAAGGAAGTGAGTGAGGAAGCAAAGGAGGATTAAGAGGAGGAACTTATACTCCAGAGAGGTGAGGGAGAAATGCTAGTCATGAGGGTCTTACAGAATGAGTTAGAGAAGGATTATTCATGGCCAAGACATTATTTTCAGCACCAAGTGTACTATGAAAGGAAAAGTCTGCAACTTGTTTATTGATGATGGGAGATGTGAGAATGCAATATCTACTCTGATGATGAATCTGGGTTGACCGCACAAAAACATCCACAATCTTACTCCCTATCATAGTTGAAAAGAGGAAACGAGATATGCATGAATCAATAGTGCTTGGTTGAGTTCTTTATTGGAGATCAACTGTAGGAGCATGTGTGGTTCTACGTGCTAGCCGTGGGCGCTTGCCATATTTTGTTAGGGAGGCCTTGACAGTTCGTTTGCAAGATCCAACACGGCTGGTTCAGGAACATTTATTCGTTTAAGGACGGAGGAAGACACATTGTTCTTTTGCACATCTGAGACGCAATAGGAGTAAACATCACAAAGGATATGGTAGTCATCTTACGAGAGGCTCCAGTGGTCATGGCTTCAGTCATATTAGATGGAATTGAGGAGGTTGAGATAAGAGAACCAATACAACCACTGCTATTTCAGGACGTGATGATTGTCAACATTCTAGAGGGATTGCCACCATTAAGGAACATGCAACATGTCATAGATCTTATCCCTGGATTAGTGTTGCCAAACAAGTTTGCCTATAGATTGAGACCTATAGAGTACTAGGAATTACAATTATAGCTACCAGATCACGTTGCGAGGGTCGTGGAGGTTGTGTATGCATTGTCGGGCCATGAATAAAATCACTATGAAATACATGTTCCTCATACCTCGCCTGGATGATATCTTGGATAAGTTGCGTGGAGCCATTGTCTTTTTCAAGTTCGACTTACACAATGGATATCACCAGATTCAGATGAGACCAGTAGATGAGTTGAAGACTATTTTCAAGATTCAGGATGAATTATATGAGCAGACAGTCATATCTTTCAAATTGTCTCGTGCACACAACACATTCATGAGATTGATGATTCAAGTGTTTCGGGCTCACATTGGGAAGTTCATAATGGTGTTTGATGATATTTTAGTATACAATAGATCCGAGGAGGAACACTTATAACACCTGAAGACAATCTTCAAAATTTTGCAATTAGAGAAACTATACGCCCAATAGACGCGTCAAAACTTACCGGAAGGCAAGTTGGTCATATAATGCAAGTGCGTGTATCAAGTCCTAATGCAGTTAGATACTGTCGCGTATCGATCCCACAGAGAAAGTGCAATAATTATTTCGACAGAAAATTTCCTAGTTGACGAATCAGGTAAACTTAGCTTGGTGGTTTCACGATAGTTTTGGAGTCTTAATCCTAATTAACAGAAATAGATCTCAGTGTAGTAGAGACAGAATGCAAAATGAAAAAAAATCACTAGAGTTCTTCAAGATAGATGAGGCTCATGCATCTGTGATATAGGGATCGTGGTGATCACGACTTCCTAAATATTTTTCTATGTGATCGTTGTCAATCGGTGATATAATACTTATTATGCCTATGTCTAGATCAAAAGAAGTTTAAATCCATGAAGTTGATGCTTTCTTAATCCCTATGACTTTCCGCTAAACTGATCCAATCCCCTGGAATGAATGTAAAATTCCATTGGAATATGTCCATCCTCTTAGAATTTTGTGGATAACCATTCGTTTTCGCTGCACAACGGTTAGAGATCCTAACTTCACGAAACATTTTAAGATCCTAGTTGGCCAAACTAAGAGTAAATGAAGTTTTAAGGTCAACCAACAACGTAGGTCGTGAAAGCACGAAAAAACGAAATAAAAACACATCAGAAAATCACCATAAAACCACTTCGACAACATCACAGAGACATGAAAAAAATGCTAGCCACGCATTGTAGAAAAAACCACAGATATAGAATCCATACAGAGTTTCATTGCAAAAGATTGTAACGTTCTTTGTTTACTTCTTAACACTTAAATCACATTTTTTTAATATTCTGCATTTTTTTAAGTAAAGTCTGAAGTTGTTAAGTTTTGCATCGTTTTATTACTCATTAAAGTTAATCTTGTCAAAATGAGATTTACCTGCTTTTAATATATTATTATAAGCAGTTTGAATTAATCAAAAATTCTAGTAGGAGTTATAAAATTAACTATAAATCTTTTGATGAGCTATGTAAATTTCCTATCAGATTTATAATTAGCTCAAGTTTTCTTCTCCAATCTTGCTTTTTTCTACAACATGTATAACAAAAAAATAACAATATAGATAAAAAGCAGGTATACATGAAAGAAACTTGTAAACCTGCAGTAGTGCAGTAAAAGAAGGTAAATACATAGACACATGAATCTCAACAAATATACATGTCATAAAGTACGTAAGAAAGTAGTGTAGTATAAATCTTACTATAAGGGGAAAGTCACTTTGCAGAGGAACAAGTTTCAAAACTTTATCTTAAAAGAAAATTAAAAAGCAAAATTTCAAAAGTTTCAAAATAAATTTCGAAACGAAATGTTGAAAGTAAAAAACATACTTTAACACATCACATAACACTTGAGTTGTTTCCCGAGTCAGCGCTTTCTCCAGGATCAAAATTCCAATTTAGTAATCTCCGATCATTCTCCCAATCTTTTTTTGATCCTGGAGTTTCTATTATATCTTCAAATTTCAAATTTTCGTGCAATTTTTCCTTAGTTCTATAATAGTTATCTTAAGGGTATGTAGGGGATCGATTCAGATTATCGTTTTAAATTGTTATTTCTAAATCCAAAATTTTCTCAATTATTTCCCTTATTTGCAGATTAGTGTTTACCTTATAAGTTGCAAGAAACGAACCTATAAAAGATAATTTGGGGTATACTAATTCTTGGTTTGGGTTCTCCTTAGATTCTTCAGATTCAGGGTTAATCTCTATTGGGTTACTCTTCTGCCTTGGGCTTTCTTCAAATTATTTCTCTTGGGGCATTTCGATGGGCGGTATTATAGGCTCAACTATCTCCTTAACAATATAAGGTGGTGCCTTGAAAGGAAGAGTAGATTCTTCCTCAGTCATCCTCCAACAAAAATCATCCAACTCAGCATCCTCTTCAGAGATAAACTCTCGGATTCAACATTATGGTTCTCTACTATCCCTGACTTCCCTTGGGGTTCATTGCTTAGAAGGTTAGCTAATTATCCGACTTGATTTGCTATGTTTCTAAGGGCATCAACCTAACGCTATTACTCCTTCCCCAGTTTTATTAGTAATTCCTTCAAATTCTCATTTTCTTCTGGGTACTCGCTATTCTGGTTATTCCAACTTACTACAGACTCAACTTGGGTGCTCTCCCATTGTTGGTTATCTATACTACCATTATTATTGTTCCAATTAAAGTTTGGGTAAATCGATCAATTTTGGGCGTAGGTGTTTGATTCGTTCCTCAAATTTACTCGCAATTCTTTTTACGACAGTTATTCTCCCTAATTTGAGGTTTTAATGCGACTTCCCAAAGTTGAGTTTGGCAGATGTGGTCCCTACCTTAGTTCCAATTTTCTACATTGTTGACTTAAGCTCTTCCCCAATTTTGGTTTACTGCACTAATATGTTTAGTCTTTCAATTAAAGTTTGGGTAAATAGTTTAATTGGGATTGTAGGTATTGGAAGAGGGATGATCAAACCTAATTCCCATATACGAGGGCTAAAGATTGTGAAAACTAACCATCAATCTGTTGTTATAATCCTAAAAAAATCCAAAATAAATTCCTTGAGGGATAGTCATTTCAAAGCTTTAGAACATTTTTTTTTGGCTTTTTTTTGCACATGTAAGAAAACGCAAATATAAATGCCGCAACAAAAATAAAAAACACAAAAAACAGACAAGAAAATAAAATTGCCAAACCTTGATCATAAGTTTTTCAATTAAAGTTTTCCAAACACCATAAACATTTATTAAAGTCTCTCCCGAGCAACAACATCAAAAACTTGACGCTCCAAATTTACAGTCGGGATAGTCGGCCATACAATGCAAGTGCACGTGTCAAGTAGTGATGCGGTTAAGGAGTACCACATATCGATCCCATATGGAAAGTATAATAATTATTTCGACAGACAAATCTCTAGTTTACGAATTCGATAAACTTAGCTTGGAGGGTTCACAAAGAAGGTTTTTAAGTCATAACCCTATTAACATAAGTAGATCTCAATGCAGTAGAGGCAGAAAGTAAAACTGGAAAAATCACGAGAGTTCTTCCAGATAGATGAGGCTCATGTCTCAATAATTCGGGGATCGTGATGATCGCGGTATCCTAAATGTTTTCCTTTGTGATCGTCGTCAATCGGGGATATGGTACTCCTTATGCCTATGTCTAGATCAAAAGAAATCTAAAATCCATGAAGTTAAAACTTCCTCAATCTCCATGACATTCTGCTAAACTAATCCAATCCCTTGGGACAATTGCAAAATTCCATTGGAATATGTCTATTCTCTTAGAATTCTGTGGTTAACCCTTCGTTTCCACTACGCAATGGTTAGATGTCATAGTTTCGTGAAATGTTTTAAAATCCTAGTTGGCTAGACTAGAAGTAAAGAAAGTTTGGAGGTTAACCAACAACGTAAGCCATGAAAGCACGAGAAAACAAATTAAAAAACATATCTCAGAAAATCACGATAAAACTACTTACCCTACATCATAGTAACCTAAAGAAAGGACTAGTGATTCGTTATAGAGAAAGCCACAAATATAGAATTTTTTGCAATGCAGATTTTTCATTGCAAGAAAATAACAAAAGCAAGAACTTACAATAATACTTGTCTTTTCCATAGGACTAGCACCCTCTCCTCTCTATAATAAAACTCTCCAAGGTTTCTTAAGAAATAAAAGGGAAACAACCCCTCTTGAGGTTTTAATCCAATGGAACAAGAAAAATCCAAGAGGAATTCTTTTTCTAATAAAAACCCTATCTTTCTTATAGCCTCCAGCCGCCAAAAGATACCTAAGATCGACTTCATGGGTTAATTTATATGTAAAGCTCGACAAAGGCAAAAAAAAATCATGCCAAAATTGGATTCTGCGAACTAGCGTTGGCTCGCCACGAATAGGGTGCAGGTGCGCTGCTTACAACACCGTTGCGCCGCGAGGCGCGGACGTTTTATTGACGCAGGGGAGCTGATAATGGCGTGGGTGCGCTGGCCTGTCGATGCTTGTTCGCCGGTTGGAAATCATTGTTTTCACTTTTTTTCGCTCTAATTCTTTCGTTCTCTTATTCCCTGTACAATTATGATAAAACATACCTTTCTCAACCATAATATGATATAAAAAATGTAAAGTATGAAAAAGTTTTCCCCCTAAATATCAAATATTTAACTCTTATCACCACCCAAATAAGTGCCACTTCCTAACAACAAATGCATATTTTTTAGGCTATATTGTGTCCGATGCAGACATTTAGATGTATACCGTAAAAAATTGACCCCATCGTGAGCTGGTTGGCCCCACAATCTTTTATTGTACCAAGTTGGGACAGTTTTTGGTGCTGACATCGTTTCTATAGGTGATTCATTGGGAGCTTCAACACCATCACAACTCCCCTGATCGAACTTCTGGAAAAGGTGAATTTCCATTGCACCGATGCAACTTCGTCCAACTTTGATACACTAAAGGAGAATGTGGCGCAGGCACTAGTTTTGGTATTATTGGACTTCAATCAGCTATTTGAGGTGTTATGTGACTCCTCAGATGTGAAAATTGGAGATTTACTGAGCCCCAGAGGCCACTCTATATTATTCTTCATCTAGAAGTTGAATGAATCCAAGAGAAAATATTTGATATACGATAAAGAGTTCTATGTGATCGTGAGAGCTATTAATCACTGGAGTCACTACCTGCTGACAAGCGAGTTCACTTTATTTACGGATCATGAGATTTTGTAGTTCTTGAACAACCATAACAAACTGAAGGCCCGCCATGCGTTCTGGTTGGAGCTCTTGGTAATGTTCCAGTGCATGCTTAAGCATAAGATGGGAAGCCAAAATCGAGTAGCAGATGCACTGTGTTGTTGCCATTTGCTGATCACTTCTGTGCAGACTTGAGTTGTTGGATTTGAGGTAGTGAATGAGTTGTACGGGACAAACAAAGATTTAAGAGAGATATGGGAGCAGAGTCAGGAGAAGCATATCGAGCAGTATCATAAGGTTGATGATTATTTGTTCCACTAAGAAAAGTTGTGTATTCCTAGATTTTTCGTGAGATTGTCTATTATTCAAGAAAGTTATAGCGGAAGACTTGCAGGACACTTCGACAGAGATAAAATTCTCTTAGTGGTGTAAGAACACCTTTTTTTTTGCTCCGATTGACGAGAGATGTATAGAGGCATGTCTAACATTGCAGAATTTGTCATGTGGCCAAAACGAGAGAGCAAAATGCAGAGTTGTACACTCCATTACCAGTACCAGAGGCTATGTGAGTAGATGTTATGATGAATTCTGTGTTGGGTATCTTGAGGACACAGAGGAACAAATATTCTGTGATAGTTTTGGTGGATAGATTCTCGAAGCTTGATGGGGGAAGCTTACAATAGTTCTAAGACCATTACTTCCACTAGAGATGTCAAATTTCTGAGTCACTTCTGGAGGACTTTATGGGGGAAGCTTGACAGTGAGCTGCAATTCAACTCAGCAGCTCGCCCATTGACGGACGACCATACGGAGGTAGTGAACAGGAGTCTGGGGAACCTTCTGAGGTGCTTTATGGGGAAATATATTAAGTATTGGGAATTGATTCTAGCCTAAGCCGAATTCACTTACAATAGATCCGTGAGTCAGACCATATGTCGCACCCCATTTGAGATCATGTATGTCTGCAACCCTCTCACTCTACTTGACCTGACACTACTTCTCCCGACATAAAAAAATAGTGAGGATGCTGAGGAGAGGTTGCAAAAGATTCAGAGATTACACGAAGAGGTGGGAAAGAAATCACCATGTAGAACCGCAAGCACCAGACATTGACAGATAAACTAGGAAGAAGGTGATTTTCCAAGAAGAGGATTTAGTATGAATCAGGTTGAAGAAGAAAATGTTTTTGTGAAAATTTGCATTTACATTACTATATCAAAAAAAAGTATAAAAAATATACAAATATGCATCTATGATGTACAAAAGTGAGCTCTGTCATCTACATGTATAGTAGAGAGTTCCCTTCTTCATCTATATGCATCAAAGAGAAAGAACCACTAAGGGCAGACCTAGTAGAAGAAAGAAAGATTTTCAATGGAATCCTTCAGGAAGCTCAAGCGTAGAACAGATGGACCTTTCAGGATTCTCAAGTAGGGGTGTAAACGAGCCGAACACGAGCCGCTCACGAACAAAGAGTCGTTTTGATAATCTTAATCACGTAGCCATAAGAAGTTAAGGATTAGGGTAATATTTAAAACATCGTTTGAATCTAATTTAATAATTTTTATTTTATTTTCTTCATTAATACTTTTAATTGATTTTAAATCTTTGTAGCTTTGTACTCAATTAATTTTTTTAAAATATTACTCATCATATATATATATATATATATATATATATATATAATTGATTAGTAGTATTTCGTGCCGAACACGAACGAACAAATATTTATTTTTGTTGTTCGTGTTCGGCTCGTTAACTTAGCGAACGAGCCGAACACGAGCTTGTTAACGAGCCGAACACGAGCTGTTCGCGAACAATGAGCCGTGAC
Organism: Phalaenopsis aphrodite; assembly: GCA_003013225.1. NCBI lineage: Eukaryota > Viridiplantae > Streptophyta > Magnoliopsida > Asparagales > Orchidaceae > Phalaenopsis > Phalaenopsis aphrodite. The sequence continues at coordinate 4,886,403 of NEWO01000007.1, forward strand.
AGCTTTATTCTCAAGTGGCTGAATGACAATGCTCATAAGATCGGTCTACCAGGGGACTACAATTGTTTTGCTAATTTCAACATAGTTGATTTGACTCTGTGCTATGAGGAATCAGAAGCTTCAATTACTATAGATAGGGTTGAAGCTCTCCAAATCCCGAGGGACTGATGCGGGGCGTGGGGGCGCCATGGCCTGGTGTGGGGGCGCCATGCCTGCACGTGGGCGACAAATGCCACACACAAACTGGTTCGATTCAGGGGAAGAAGAATCGAGCGATTCTGCCTTGCGCACTGTTCCTTTCTATTTAGAGCAGGGCCTACTCTTCTTTACCCTAAAACTATATATATGTTGTTTATTTTGTTTGTGTCAGATTTTTCTTCATTTCTTTGAAATTAACATTTTTTCCCCTTGCTAGGGATGTATTCGAGGATAAGTGGTGCTTTGGCTGTATCATGTTCTAAGGTGATAATTACCTTTGCATTTTTCCTTCCCTTTTCCAACTGCTTGCTACCATTCTCCCTGTCCCTTCCAGGTTGTTGCCGCCCCTCTCTGCACTGCACGCTTGCTTGCGAGCCGCACCAACCCAATTCTTGCTTGTTGTCTGGCCACTAAATTGCCTTCCCCTTGCTGTGGTTAAACCTCCCTACCACTTACCGCTCTTCGTTTCTACTACCTTCGATCCTCTCCCTAGGAGCTCTTTTGTGTTTGCGTTGTTGTTTTCCTTTCACAAGTGTCTTTGTTTGTAATCCCTTTTAAAATATCTACAATAAAATTTCATTAACTCCGGTATCAATTCTTGCCGACTTTCATGTTATATTTTAATGAAAAAAATACTTGCATTCTACAATGCTTTTTTTTTCTTTTTAATTTTTAGCATGATAATATTCAAGGTATAATTTTCTTTTAGGCTGTTCATCTTTTTTCTCACGTATTCCTTTTAATTCTAATTTTCTAATGTATTAAATGTGATTTGTGTTACTTAAAATGGTGCTAGTTTATATTTGTAAGGAAATTTTTGTGTTTTGGAATATTTTGTAAGGATGCATACTAGGTTATAGGATATAGTGGAGAATGAGTGATAACTGGTTTATTTTTGTTATTGAAATTACCTAACAATGAATTTGAATCTTGAGCTCACTAGATACTTTGGATGGGCTTGGTTATTCTTGAATAAATCTGAAGGGATTTGTGATAGGAATAGTATTTTGTTCATGTTTTTATGTAGCTGAGATGTCAAGAGAGAAGTTATTAAGCTCACATGCGTGCGCGCGCACACTGACACACACACACATATTTCATCAAAAAGTGGCGTCTCTTGAAGTGAAAAGTTTTTGGAGGTAAAGTAATAATATTCGTGCTCACTTTGAGGGGATGAAATAGTAGGGGTTTGAATGGTCCTTAAACATCAGAGTTAGTTGTTATGAAATGCCATAAGAATCTGGATTTACTTCCCAAAATGGGATTTCTATGATGTTTAGCATTTTTTTGGTATTCTTTTTTGGAATTTTTTTATTTCAATATTTATATAAAGATAAGGCAATATATATTATGTGATTTTGAAGGAATGATGCTCTAATCTATAATAATGGTCTCAAATGATATTTTTATTTAGAGTATATATAAATGAGGAGGATAAGTAGTTGTAACCCATCTATAATTCTTACCACTTTAAGCCAGAGAGCATGGCCTGAAAATTTTGCAAAAGAATTAATAAAATATCCTAGCTTGCCAATTTATTCTTTTGTTAGCCCTTTTGGTTCAACAAGACAAGTCCGCTCTTTTGATTTGTTTTTGTTATTTCCATGATTGCCTTGTGGCTTTCCTTCTGTGGAGTTTCTAATATCTCTTTTTGGCATTGCCTTTTTTATAGTAATTGCATTAGCTGCTTATGAGGAAAGATTTTTGTTCCTTTTTTGGGAAGTATTAGTGGCCACAAGTCTTTTACCTTGTTGTTTTGTAGTTTTAGCGGCCGATGTTTTAGAGTGTCAAGCATTATTCTTCTTCTTTCTTCTTTGTTTTGTACGAGTAAGAAGGCCTCATTTAGGGATTGTTGTTTCTCTTTGCTCAAATTTGAATATAAACTTGGTTGAATTCATTATATATATACATATATACATATATAACACCCAAGAGCTAATTTTATTGAAATTGAAAATGTACATAAATGTTGTATGGGAGGACCCAATAAAGGCGCCCTACCTGTACGATACACAGACATTAGCATCCTAAAAAAGATAAGACAGATAAAACTCTAAAATTCAAAACTCGCAGAAAATAAGGACGAGCCAGCTTGGTCCTGCCTCTGCCTCTGGTTCTAGGAGCGGAGTCAGCTAACAAATTGCTGAGTGTCGTGTCATTACTCGAAGTTACCATAGTATCATCCATTAAGTTCCCAAGCTGGGGTGTGCCTTCATTCTTCTTTTTCTTTCTAGATGTGTATACCTGTCATTCCTCATCCGAAGACTGAGTCATCTGATCAGTGTGGTCAACAGATTGTCAGGCATGTAGAAGAGGATGAGCCCCTAGCTCCTGACTAACAGTAACAACATTCTCAGTCTGAAGAGATGGTAAACATGTCTTCTCAGCACCTGATGCTTCCTGAGGATGTGAAGCTGCGATACTATCCTGATTATCGGATCGAAGGATATCCTTTGGAGGTAAGGATCCTGCAGTATGGTTTTCAACAGTGATAGAGACTGTAGGATGCCCAAGTAAATCATCTGCCCATACATCAATCGGAAGAACAAAAACAATATTGTCTCCGGTAGTGAGGGAGAGGTGGCATCGTGTCAACCAGTGTTTCAATAGTCTGTGGAATGCACTCGGGAGCGGAAGATGGACAGATATGAAGTGAGGCAGATCCAGTATATATATATATATATATATATATATATATATATATATATATATATATATATATATATATACATATTTCTACAAATCATTTGAGAACTATAACATCATTGTTATATTTTATTTTGAGATGTTGATTGTAATCCAATTCTGCCTAATAGATCTTTTTTGCATTAAACTATTTAATGAAGAAGATTTTACCTTGGTTATCGAGAACTTCATCTTGATCTCATGGATGGGAGCGGCACTTTTAAGTCCATTTGATTGCTTTCCAATTGTTTGTGTTTGTTAGAAACATGTATAGTCCACCGATCTTAGGCATCATGTTATTCCTTAATAATGACATAATCATGGGATTTTCTTTATTATAAGTGCAAATTTTGGGTTTTTAAATCTAGAGGAGATGAAGATAAATGATTTTTATTCAAAATTTTTTACAATTAAGACCACTTCAATTAGTGTTATCTATTGAAACTATACAAGATTTGTAGCCATTGGAATTCTCCTAATTTGATTTTCACCATTCATGATAGTCGACTTTAGAAGGGAAGTTAAAAGTCGGACATGATCAGGGGAATAATATTGAATAAGTGGAAAAATTTTGGTCGGAAAGATGATCCTAACTTAATTTTGATGCCATATAGAAACAAACTGGCTATAAACATGGTTTGTCATCTCCCAATTGGTATTTGTATACAAAATTTCTCAAATAAGAAATGGAAACCTCTAATTATATAGAATTTGAATTTAAAATTTTTGCGAAAAAGTTTCTATTCTGGTTGAAGGGCGGGAGCAATTCACGACACTTTCTTTTTTCATATAAGTACATAGAACACATGAATTCTTGGATCCTTTCATTTCCTATTTAGCAATATCCTGGTAGTTTCAACACAAAACTAGTATTTCCCACTTATTGAACAAGGCCTAGAGTCTAATTATCGTTATTATGTAAAAACAAAAATTGTTATTAAACCTGCACTATGTAGAGGTTCTTTTGTGATATGCTTTGCTTTAGCAATTCATGAGATAAAAATTCACGTGTCATCCAGTCAATAGAACAAAAGATACTTGTAACTCGGATTGGTAAACCATGAATATTATCCTCGGTTATTCCTAGTTTGAAAAGATTCAATAAAGCTGCAGAAAAATATTGAGATGATGTGACCATGCTTTACATTTTTAAAGCATATATTGACATTCTCGACAAATTATTCCCGTGATTTCTAAGTACAGCTGTGTTAATTTAAAAAAATGGAGAATTTAGCTTTATTGGATCTAAAGTGTGATGAAACTATGAAATGTAAATAAAGTTGAAGCTTGTAGAGCTCAGTAAAGTATAACAGTCGAAGACTATCCTACTCAGGTGATGAGGTTGATGAATCGTGATATGCAGTTCCACTTTGCTAGCAACTTGCTTACAATTTAGTTGGAAATATTGAAATCGGGAGTTCATTGTCCTTCCATTTTATTGCTATTAAGTTATTCAATTTTGAATAATTTCATTTCATTGAATGTATTTTATTGCTGATTATCAAATCCTTTGTTGATCGCAAACCTGCCCAGAGAATGGCTTTTGGAGTCAGCATGTTGTTGATAGTTATTAGTTACTGCTGCTTATAAATTCTAAACCTTCCTAGACTAATATGTGAACCAGTTAAATCACACTTTACACACCGAAGTTTATGCACACAACTTTGCCCATGTATTGCATGGTGGCTGTTTCCAATTTTAATATAAGTTATTCGGGGTGAACTTTGTTAAATAAGTAAAAATTTATAATGGCTATATATAATCATTGAAGCATTAAGAAGTAATAAAGCACAACAAAGATCACTCGGATACAAATTATGCAAAAGCTTTTTGCTCATATTAGGTTGAAACCTCATGCAACACTCGTTGGGGATAAATGAAAAAGAAGGATTTGTTAGAAAAGTACCAACTAGTAGGAGTAATGCTAATGATGATGACAATGATAATAATGATGATGGTGATGGTGATGGTGAAGGTCATTACAACCTAATTATTGCCCTCAAAAGTGACCAATTGTGTGTGCATGAAATATTTACAATTTTCTTGCTGGTTACTCAGATTTGGCTCAGGATGCTAGTAGGAAGTTCTGATGAACTTTTGTTGGTATTTGTGCGTCATGGAAAGCTTATGAATTATTTGAACTGAATCTTCATTTCTTCTAAGAAAGCTTTTAGCTAACAAAAAAGAAATAAGAAAATACTTGCTGAAAGTGCCTAGATTTGCTGAAGTATTTCATGCTTTGTGAAAATTGATGGCTACACGAGCTTACTATTTTGAATTTTCAGCTAGATTTGGACAAATTAAACAATCTTTAGGCCCTTTATGGTTTCAAGTCAAGGAAAAACAAGGAATAACAAGTGTCTTTAATCATGAAAAGGGGTCCCTTGATTCTGCCTTTTTAGTCCCAGAGTTTATAAAAGTGTCCGTTTATTTATCAGGCTCTTTTAAAAGGGGCTAAAATAGTTCTCCTTGGAGTATTTCAGCCCATATCAAAAGAGTTTTGAGGACTAATATGATACTTTTATAGACTCTGGGACTAACATGTCCCCATGTAAATAATCATGGGAGTATTTTGGCATTTTTCTCATCTTTAATCATAATATAGTTTTTTGTACTTAGACAAAAATGATTTTTCTGTTTTGGCACAGTTTCAGGTAGCTTGAGCCAATCAAATGATTTTTAATTCCTGCTCTTATTATATAACTTTGGGACATTTGCAATTGTGGATCTCATAACTTTCCTACCATCGTTACAATTACGTGATTGCCTGAATGTCTGCTGTAAGCAATTTTCTCCATGGTTTGTTGCTGGTAAAAATGCTTGAATTATGGATTGTACTGATGCAGTCATGATTGTAAAGTATCATCTCCAAGTTATAATAATTGTAAGTCCTTAAGCTGGGATAGTTTAACTTGTTGAATAATAATTGACCTGAATTTGCTTACAAGAATCAATGATCACGAAGAGATGGCATAGAAGCCTATTTACCACCTTATGTCACTAAATGAATGATTCGATGGCATCAACAACAGTTTATGCATGTGGCATCAAGCTTGTTGTCATGAAAGGGTTGATGATCAACACTTAACAAGGATTCAGAGTCATTATTGCACCCTTTACTCATTAATATAAAGTTAGTACAAGACAGTTCTAAAACAATATATGTTGTAGGTGGTAATAGTGAGTACTAGATTTTTTTCAATGGAGCATTTGATTTTGTTTTGGGCTTTATGTAATTATGTCATATGACCTACAATTTGTATTAAGCTTTAGTTGCTTGTCTGTATTAAAGAAGTTTTTTTTAATCTTTGCAATCTACATCTTAACAAAACCGTAGAACACATCTTCCATCTATTTGAAAAAGTGAGGACTTCAGACTAGCAATTTTTGTCTTAACATTACCAAAGGATGATTTGATGTGATACGTATTGGGATGTTTCTAGAGATATGGCTTATTACCGTTAAGTAAGCTAATTAACATAAATAAATTGGCAAAACCCTTGTGTAATTTTTTGTTCCTTTAGAATTAAATAGTTTTTTATGCGATGAGATAGAAAGTTTAGTTTTTTATTTATTTGCCTCACAGTTAAGAACGGTGAAGTGCTTTTATGCTTTAATCTATGATTCATCTTTTACTCATGTCTAGGATGGCCTTGATTACGTTAGAAAGCAAAATGTAAAGCAAACATTCCTTTTTTGCTGTTTGCTTTATTCTCACCATTTAATTAACAATAAATTGTTTTGTTAAAGCACGTTTGTATAGCATAAGCTGCCCACATTAAGATTTTTTGATACAATGCAAAATAAATTAATCAGATGGAAAATGCTCATGGAGAGGAGAGATGCCTTTGGAGCCTGAACTTTTTATTGTGCTATGTGGCTATATGAGAGGAACCTCAAATCATTATTATTATCTACTCCTTTGGTTGTCCAATCATCAGAGCTGTATATTCCAATTTTACATAAATATGATATTACTTGCTGTATTGATCTTTACAGAAAAAAAAAAGAAGAAGCTATTTTTGATTGCCATCACTCTTTAATGAGTTGGTTTGGTGGCTGTTGTTTCCCAAATTTCCATAGGGACCTGGGCTTCCTACCCGTGGCCACTAATTCTGGTTGAAAACTTGTTTCTGAAGGATTAATTTCACCCTACACTGTTGCTCAGATTTGGAACAATTTTTTCTGAGGCACCCTACGAAATAAAATCTTTAGGTGAATTTTACACCTTAGTTCCTTGTGTTTGTAGTGAGGGAAACCCATCTTGTGAAGCACGATAAAAAGGAAGTTATGTCTATATTAATCGAATATATTGTTCATTTGTTAAAGAGCATCTTCCCTCACTGTCTTTTTCATTCAAAATTCACTAATTTACTGCATTAGGGGATTGAAAACTTGTTCCTTTGATTGTTGCTTCATTATTTGCTATGTCCTTAATTCTTGTTTGCAAGAATCGAACCCCTTCCTTCTCTATTAAGAAGCTATACCAATATGTTCCAATGCATTGACATCATTTGTTACGTCCATTGCTGTCAAAAACTGTTATTTGTGCATTGCGTCACCTTTAATTTAGAGAAATTATTAGGTACGGACTATCCGCTTTGAGTACATGGCGGTGTGCTTTTGCTTTATTGATGTAGAATTACATACACAATCCTCATTTACATATTGGGATAATTACATACACAACATTTGAAATATTGCTATTTACAAACCCTAGCATTAATGTGATTTTTTGAACCACGGAACCAATGCATTTACGTGTGCCGCGCTCAAACGATTGAGAATTTGAAACATACTAGAAAGAGGGTGCTAGATTGTAAATAGCAATGTTTTGAGTGCTATGTGTGTAATTCTGCTCACCTCAATTTACGCTAACCCAATCCATGTAGCTTTAGGTTTCTTATGTTCTGCACATGGTTGCATTTATCTGTTTCCCTGTTGCCAGAATCCACTCTCCACTGTCCAGTCATGGTTGCATTTCTGTTTGTTTAGCCCGAATGATCATGGAAAGCTTCTTTTGTTAAATTTTACCTTCCATGTTTCTTAGAATATCGATTTACAGAAATAAACCTTTTTTTTCACTTTATTTCTATAATTCTAATGTTTTTTTGTGCCATGCAATTTGCTTTCTGACTATTACTTTTTTTGGGGGCATTTTTTTAGCAGGTATTGAGATCTTCCACCAGTATGTGTCATTGGAGAATGACAGTCATGTGCCACTGTTGTATCATTTGGTAGTCGTTTCCTGAAAATCTGATTTTGTTACATCTTTAGGCTCATAGTATCAGTGATTCGTGCAATATATCTTGATTTATTTGGATTTTAGGTCAACTTTTATTAGTCATCTCTGCATCAATATACTGTTTTACACCCCCAATGAAGTCTCGGAGGTAAAGGGGAACGACTCATAATTTAAACCGAAGGACAATCAAATTTAGGTGAAGCAATTATTCAGCTGAAAGGAGTTTTTTCATGTTTACTTCCAGTATTTGAGGTGAAGGCAGCTTGTAAGTGATCGTCGTCAAATTATTAGGGTTTCAGTAGGGCTTTTATTTTTATTTTTCAGGCAGGGGTGAGAGTTTAACCCTTAAAATTTTACATATATGTTTTTTTTTTCCAATTAATGTGATATTAGTTCGGGGACAGAGGAAGTATATTTTACTAGCAATAATATGATGTAATTATGGATATATAGAAACAAGTAGATACTTAAATCTGACATCTATTTAAGTAAAACAATTTTCAAATTTAAGTATTTTTATACCTCTTTTATGGAGCACTAAGGTATCATATATTTAAGCGTTTCATGAGATTTTCATTTTGATGCTTTTAAAATTTAAATTTTTTACTATTCAAATATATTCTATGATTGAGGCGAGAGATGCATCTCAATAAGGGTTCAAATTTACTTCCATCATACATAAATTACTTGCATCATAAATTCCTATTCACCAAGAAACACTTATTCTACGCTTCGTCGTAACAGGTCGAAATCGAGAATGCACAATGGAATCCCTAAACGTGCTTGTACAAAAGCTGTGTGTGTGTGTGTGTGTGTGTGTGTGTGTGTGTCATGCAGTGAAATAAAAGAGAATGAATGTTACTATCATCTAAATACTTTTTGTTATTGTTTTAATTTAACCTCTATCATTAAAATATAATAGTGAAGTATGCTTCTCTGAACTCTTCAAATGGACTTAGCTCGAGCTGATGATCAAATTCTTGATGGGAATCATAAGTTTAATAATGTTTTAATAACAGCCCATGCCTCTTTAATGATATTTTCTATGATGATCCGTGGATCTGATAATTGGTCTGTTCCAATTCTGATATGCACCTGAGATGGCATCTTCACGACATTCTAGTTGTTTGCCATCAAGACTGCCTAGGAAGGCCTCCATTTTACCCAAAAAGCATATGCCGTGTGCCAGGGAGAAGATGAAACAGATTCCGATCAAAAAGCTAATACACAGTCCATTACCTTCTCCATTTCTCCTTTAGTTCCTCTATTTAATTCACTACTCTCTTCCCTGCTCTGACTCATCCAATTCAAAAGCTCTCTTATTTTGGAGAAATATTTGCTTACGAAAAACAACACAGAGTTGCGTAACATTTGGAGGAAATTTGAGCGGAGATGACACAGGCAAAAGGAGGAAGAAGTTAACTCGGGAGCTAAAAAGTATCCTGAGAACCAATAGAAACGACGGCCCAAAAAGAGGAGAATGACTGATAATAAGTTTCATTTGGGTGCCTTTCCTTGATCCTGGAGGGCTCGTGTCTTGGCCTTTCCATGATGAAAAATCCAAGTTTGTGGGCCACTTTCACTTTTATGCATATAACTAGTTGCTGTAATAGGAGTTGTGAGGGCTAAAAACCAAGTGCAATATCCTAGGAATTCAGGTTAGAAATGACTCGAGCAGGCTTAAAAAATAGTGCTAAAGAATCCATGAACCAAGAATTCTACCGTAGCGTGACTAAATTGTTTGTGTTGTAGAAGCCAGGGATTTTAACTGAAAATGACTAGCCAAACGGTACAATACTTAAAAATCTAGCAACATTACAACAAGATTATCCATTTAACAATAAATGATTGGTTCAAAATCTAGTAGGATTTTCGGCGCCTAGAAACAAAGCTCGTCGAGCATAAACTGAAACATAAAAGCTTTTTGTCAGTAATACGAGTCAAAACAATTTTAATCAACACATTTAATATTAAAAAAAATACCTGAAGCCCAAGATGACGGCAAAAGGAATGGAACATTTGCTCGGTTTCTTAAATTCCTACAAACGCCAACATAAAATGCTTTTCAGCATGATTTCACCATTACAGTGAAATGCTTAAAGCTGAAAACTTCTAGATATGTGCTGAAAACGTATGAAGAAGTTTTATCTCCAAAATAAAATAAAATATGATTAGTAGTAAATATCTAAAAAAAAAAACAACCTAAACTCAGGAAACGCAGAGCATTTATTATTCTTCGAACTTAAAAGTTGTATCATAAATGCCTAGATGAAGGAATCCAGCTGCAGCCCAATTGATACAAAAATGCCAAGGGGGTGAGATGGCTGCACAAAAGCAACAATAATAAAATAAGCAGCAGCATCACCTCGATTGCAAATTGCACAATAAGCTCAGCAATTTGCCACAAACCTTTCTGAGATGCCTTTGAGGTGAAGATAAACCTGTGGGTCAGAGAACTAATGAAAAAAAAACATCAATCAATTACCAACAAAAATATCTAAGAATTTCGATAAAAGGACATTTCACAAACGCTCTTTAATGGTTTATCTAGAGGCTAAAACAAAATAAAGGCAGTGAAAAACAGAGGACAGGAACATGCCAACTAAAGTTCAAATACAGCCAACATGTTTTTTTAGTGTACAACTGCCCTCCAGAAGAGCTTCAATGTAGTCAGATCCGGATAGCAGTATCTGTATTAAGAAACACAGTACCTTATCAGCCAAATATTCTCACATAGGCATTGTTATTATCATAGAACAAGATAACAATACTAAGGTAAATCATAACCCACATAATTTTATAACAATCTCTCTTAGAAGCTAAAATGATGATAGGTAATAACCTTCAGACCCCCACAATGGTTGTTCATCTCTTTCTTCCACCACGCTCCCTTAATGCTAGAGTTAAGGTTTCTCCAGGAACAATATTGTAATAAGCAAGTGTAAGATTATCCTTAAGAAAACCAGCCCGCCCACTTAGTTTTTGCTTATTAGCCGGCAACTGAATCTCTCCTGCAATCTTCTCCTTAAAGTTTCCAACTGTCTCAGAAAGTGACTGGACAGTAATTTCCAAAATTTGACCTTTAAAACTTCCTTCATCAACATTAGGAACTGATACAGAAATACGAGCAGAACCCTGTGCACAAGAGATTATTTTGAATTAAAGTTTGAGTTGAAGAATTCCCGAATAATCATCAGTGAACAACAAACGACATGTTTGAAACTGCCAGGATAAAAGAGGAATTAAAGATGATGGTTTGCGAATAAAAAAAATTACCGGATGCTGTGCAAGGAACTGCTCTTCCGGGATAAGTGTAGTATCATCCATTCTTGCCCTCTTGGGCTCTGGTTCATCAGGAAGTGGAGGAGGAGCTTCCTCAGGAGGTGGAGGTGGAGGCATTCCTAGAGGAAGAGGTGGTGGAGGAACCATTGGCATGTTTGGTGGTGGAATAGGCATTGGAGCAAAATGTCTCGGAACACCCAAAGGATTAAACTGAGATCCTGGTGGAGGAGGTACAGGTATATTTGGTGGATTAACAGAAATGGGCTGGAGCATTTGGGGTCTATTCATTACAAGAGATTGCTGAGCTGAAGTAACCGGCATAGGTGGAAGGGGTGGCCTCATTGATGGAAGCACCGAAACAGGAGGTCTAGGTGGTGGAGGAGCGGTTGTAGGAGCTGAGTATGCTGAAACATTTGGAGGGAACCGAGGAAGATTCAAAGCCAACCCAGGTGGAGGAGGGAGTGGACGAATTAATGGAGTGCCCGGTTTTGGAGGAGGAGCAGGACCTGGAAAATTCCTCCCATCATTGTTATTGGAATCGGTGATCTCTTCATTGGACAGGCTCTGAGAAAGTGCCTGATTTGCAGTTCTTCCAATACTTCCAGTATGTCCATCCCATATCACTTGTTTTGGTTGTTCATCCTTCTTCTTTTCAATCTCAGCCTTGACAGCATTTGACACTTCTTCTTCTGTGGTTCCAAAGATATCTGGACGTGTTCGTGCAAGTCCGACAATATTTCGAGAGATCTCATCATCTGCAGCAAGAGTTGTCTCCCGGATCTTTGCCATCATCCGCTCCTTTTGTTCCTTGTATTTTGGATCTATGAGCGATATTCGCATGTGCTCGGCCATCTCGCTAATAGGAATCAGTTCTCCTGTGATTGGTGAAATCATAAATTTAGTAGGGTCCCTCTCCGCAGGAATTCTTTCTTCAGGCCTTTTCCAGTTTTTAACAATCCTCATTGGAGCATCAGGTTCAACTGTCTGCACCTTGGTTTCACCCTTTTTCTCATCAATAAGACCATTGTTATCTATTCTCGCTGCTTTCATGCCTTCCTCAACAAGCTGCATCTCCTCCTCATCCATCTCCATCTCCATATCCTTAGCAGGCTCAACACCTGCCATTGGAGCTTCCTCATCCAAACCTGAAATCTTACTCCTCCTTATAACCTCCTCCAGTGTCAGTGGCACTGGAAGTTCCTCATCCTCATCATCAGCAAACTCAATTGTCTCAACCACAACAAAATCATGCCAATCAATCATTGCCATCAGTGCCCTCTCCTGCTCGATCTCATCCTCAGCCTTCTGTCTTGCTTGCTCCTGCGATCTCTCCCATTCAACTCGATGCAAACAACGCTCAAGAACAGTCGTCATATCAGTAACACTTTTATTCAGCTTATCAATAATCCCTTTGGGTGGCATCAGAACCTTTGAATAAGCATCAGCCAAAGCAGTGAAGAAAGTGAACATGCTGTGCGTTGGTTTCAGAAAATGAAACTGGGGGTTGCTAATCTCACGGCTCGTAAGGTTTGTCAGAAATGACTTCCCATTTCTAGCAACAAATTGGGCAGTAAGCTTAATAATATCCAACTCCTCTCCAGTGATTCCTTCAGGAAGACGAACAGTATACTGCTCAGCTTCAGGCGGCTCAAGCACCTTTCTTGGAGGAATCAGAAATTGCACAGCCGAATCAGTTGGCTTTGCTGTATCGCCATCATCCACTGCAAGCTGTGCAGCTGTGACAGCTGAGGAAGTAGTTGAACCAGGCTCGGCTGGCTGGGAAGTGTCGGATGACGTTTGCTGGGAAGATTGAACCTGAATCCGGTGCTCTGAAACCCGATGCTGGTAGTAAGCATGGTAAGGATCAGACTGAATCAAAAAGTTGAACTTCGCATTGCCAGCATTGTTGGCAAGAATGCGCCGCTCAAATTCAGGGCCGTTTTTAGCAACGAAGGCCGCTGTCTTCTCAATGATCATACGAATATCTGGGGGAGGGTGAATAATTCCGATCGTACGGGTGTGAGTGGCGACCGAAGACGGAGGTGGTGCGGGCGGTTCAGGGACGGAGTTGCCCTTTTCATCCCTGGAATCTTCGCTGACTTGTGACAGGGGAATCGGTCCAAGGTCACCATCGGAGGGCGGAGCCGGAAGAGTAAGTATTGGGCCGAGCATGTCTGCTTCTTCAAAAGGAGAGATCAAGTACGTAGCATTGAAATCAGGCTAGGGTTTGCCTTTAGATCGTAGCAGAGACCGCGTGTGTACTGGCTTCTATATTGTGAAATTTATCGAGCGACGGCAAAATAGAGGAAAAATGAGAACAATTACCTGATTTATTGCCGAATTAAGTGAGAAACAGGTATTGATCCGAGGAAGATAACGTGGTAGAGGCGCTAGGGTTTCTGGAATCTTTGCGCGAGCAAAGAGCCGAATGGGGAGCTTGTTTTAAATAGCGGGGGACTGGAAAGGAACTTGATTCGGGAAGCCTGGTATGATGAACCTCAGGTTAAAACTACCATAAGTTGATCCGTTGAACTTTTTTATAGGGGCAATTATAAACATAGCATTTGAATTTTACTATTTACAAATCTATCCCCCACATCCATCCATTTTTCAGATTCTCAGTCAAATTTGTTTGAATGACTTTATACCAAGAATGTTAGTATGAAAGAATATGCCATAAAGAGGCATAATACTTTAACTTCAAATAATAATTTTCACATAATCATATGAGAAATAAGAAATATCATATTTTTCATATGAAAATTCTATAAAATATAGAAATGTAGGCTTTGGCACAACTAAAAAAATTTTTAATAGTTAGAATCTGTAATTGCAATTGATTTTCTTCCAAATAATTGGAAAAGAAATATCAATATAATGTCAAAGCTCTTGAAATTCATAGGCATTAGCGTATACGATGAATGATGATGAAAAGCCGTTGGAAATAACCTTACTTTTTAGCAGAGTGATTTTGATGACCGGAATTGATGAGCAAGTAGAGGGTAAAATGATTTATCTAGATTAAGTAATAAAATATTAGATAAACACTGATGGGTTACACTAAACTAAATTAAAATAGAGTTTTTTTTTTTTCATGAATGAATGTATTGAACTGAATAACTGAGTAGGTAAGTTGTAAGTTGTGATCATGACAACTTTCCTCTTAGAGGGGTGTTGATTGGATAACTGAAGTTGAGAAATGATTATAGTTATTTAGTACAACCAAATATAAGGGATGGATTAAAAGACAAAGATCCCAACATCGATTGTCTTTAAAAAAGATGGACTAAATGTTCATAGTGAAGGGGACTAACAAAATCAGGATAATCATTAATCCAAAATAAAGTGGTGGACTAAATGTTCAAAATCGGTGTTCGATTAGAAGTTGTTGGAATAACTGCTCTCTCGAAGAGCGTTATGGTATAATTATATATTTTAGAGGTAGGATAATATTATGATATTATGTTGTAGTAATAAAGCTAATTGGAGACTAAATGTTTGACCAAAGGTGGGTAACCAAGCTTGTACAAGGGTGTGACCACCAGAACTATCATCCATCAATTATGTTTGCTTTTGCCTAAAACAGCTTTGTTCCATTGGTGTAACTCTTATACGAGCACACTTAGCTTTGGAGTTTTTTTTATAAAATTTCAACTATTACACCAAAAGACACCTTAATATTTAAGAATTGAGTTTGATTCTACTTAAGAGATTTCACAATCACCCCCATTTAAGTAACTAGTGTCTTCATCATTATTCTAAACTCAAAATCATCCAATAAGTAGATAGGATTCTAGAGCTAGCTTCATAGATTCAAGAGGTGATTCACACCATGGAACACTTTGTCATCTAGGATTCAAAATGTGGCTTCTAAGTCACAACACTTTATTTGCATGACATGTAATTGCTATCTATACTATGTTGTCACGCTTCAATACCATTTGTAACCCCTCAAATTCTCATTCATCAAAATATTATCCAATTTAGCTTAATGTTCTCACACATAATAAAATTCTAACAATTACCTCAAAAAAACGTCTCATTGTTTAAGATTTCAGCTTTATTCTACTTAAGAGGTTTTACAATCTCTTTTCAATTAGATAATTTATGCCCTTGATAATGCTTTTAACCTAGAATCATCCAAATTGCAGATAATATTTTATAAGTGTTTGAGACACTTCCCATCTAAGATTCATTTGGTGGCTTCAAATATGTATCATTTTATTTTGTTTGACACTTAGTTCTCATCTTCAGGTTAATCTAAAACTTTGATACCATTTGTGACGCCAAATGGTGCCTCACTTATTAGCTTCATTCTTCTTAAGGGGGTTTGACAAAGGGCTTAATTTTGGGGAGGGAGTATGAGAGCGAATGATAAAAGTGAGTGAATAAATATGTTACCATATAATCTCACAAAAATAATTACAAGGGATCATGAAGTGTTTGAAGACCTCACTAAAAGTAGGGTCATAAAACAAATTTCATTAAAGTAACAACTTTACCTATACATAAAATAACTAAGACTAAATATAAAAGTTTTGATCAACAATATATAAATATGAAAGTTTCTATTATTGTAAATTTAAAAAATGGAGAGACTGGCTATTAAAATTAAGAAAATTGAGTGATATGGTGGGAGCTCAAGGAGAAATAATTTAACCAATTTCAAGAGCCCATAAGAAAAAAAAAAGATAGCTTCTTGTAACAATGAACCCATTACAAAGAGAATAATGAAGAGTTTTAATTTATTTTTTTTAAAGTACAATTATTTAATAAGATTATATAATTGTAATTTATAAAATTTGAAAATTTGCATAGTTTAAAATTTTAATTTAATTTTTTGAAGATTTGAATTTTGAATTTGTTAAGTGTAGAGAATGCTTTTCAATTTTAATAGAAAACTGATTGATAGAGATGTCACTGCTTCCTATGCTCGATGACATCCTTTCCTACACCCAATAGATACACCGCCCCCTTCTTTGCTTCGACCTCTTCTCATTCACACGTTACTGGTAAGTCATTCTCGTTGGTTACCTCCTCTTCTACAAGTCATTTTATACATGAAAATAACTATTCAACTTCCTGACTCTCTCGCTTCACCTCCCCTCTTCTTCTTCTTCTGACTCCTCGCCTCATCTTCTTCATGTGTTCGTTTATTCTCCCTTATAACGAAAACAAGATTTTACAAATTTCCCTCCAATCTCTCTAGCCACTCATCCCAGAGCAGAAGATGATTGGTTTCTTGAGGCGATGGAATCTCAACCTTGCGAGGATGAAGTTCACCTGAAGAAGGTCCTAACATGCACCAAGTGTTGTGAAGCATGGACAACACACACAAATATGTGTGGAATATCTGTAGTACTGGGATTTGAGTCTGATTGTTGATGCCACAGGGAACAATATGAATTTTAAGAAAAAGTTCTAACCTACAGTTGTCAATCCTAGCATGAAAAGTTTGATTCGCAAGTTCAGCTTTTTTTAAACCTATTCTAAAATTATGAAAAACAAGTTCGTCCAAACTAGCAAGAAGATTATTTAAGGGATTCAAGGTTCAACAAACTTCCCCGTTGAATTTGTTTAGTGAAGAATCAAATTGAGGATAGTATTTAAGCCTAGTGTCAATCGGGAGCAAAGTCTTTCTTATCTCCTTTCAGTAGTCTAAGAAAGGTTATCTATCATGAATTTAGCTCCCTAAATTCCATGATTTGCTCAAACAAAAGCAACTCCTTGTTGATTGCATAAACTAAAGAAAAATATCCCTATTCCAATGAATTTATGAGGTTATAAGTTTTCATTCTACAATGTATCCTCCCAGATTTCAGAGTTAAAAAAAGATTTTAACTATTCCACTCGCCAAGCAGAATGTAAATTAAGTTTAAAAGTTAACACACACTTTTAAAAAAATTAAGTTCAGAAAAAAAATAATCCTAAATTTTTATCCTACCACATTCTCAATTTAAGGAAGAGACACAAAAATCTACTCACTATCCATGATAAAATACATCAACACAATCATTCCGTTAAGAAGGTAAATCACACACCAGGTCTTTTATAAAGATATCCATACAGAAAATAAACTTGACTGTACTTATCTCCTTCCCAAGAAAAATGGTGCAATGAATCTTAAAAGCAAGTAGAAAATATTCTCTCAGTCTCTCAAACACAATTGCACTCAATCTCCTTGCAGAGTTTTGGCCTTTTCCTTCAATTACTCTAAAAAATATGGTAGAAGAATAGTTTAAAAACTACCATAAATTTTTCTTCAATCCTTTTTTATTTGTTCCCCTCAATTAAAATTCTAAACCGCTAAAGCTATCAAATTTCGTGTTCTGGGGCTTAGGTGCCACTCCTTTGAAAAACTTTTCATAACAGTTTGGCATCGCGATCGTGGTGCCTAGGCGCCGATGGCAGCACTTAGGCGACCATGAGGCGGTGCCACCTTTCTGCTTCTCAAGAATTTGCATCATTTCGGAGGGAAAAGGTGCCTAGGCATCAATGACTGGGCACCTAGGCGCCTAATGGCCAAATTTTGTTCCATTCTTTAGTTTGATTCAATTTGGTTCCCGTTCATCCATTTTTCTGCTACGACCTGTTAAAGCAACATAAAACCTTCCTCAAAGTGCAGTACTATCATATAAAGTACAAAAACACAAGTATCAACAAGTGTAAGATTATAAACATATCAGGTCCCATCATCTTGTTCATGTCCGAAGTGATGAAGGAGCAAGCTTCTTCTCCAATCTCTTGCATCGTCGATGGAGGATGAGAAACAGGTTAAGAAGCATCCATCAGGGGAAGGTCAAGGACAACCCCTTGAGCATATTTGACTGGTGCCTCTAGTGGTATCAACATAAAGGCAAGCTCTTGATCATGTCCTTCCACCAGCTCACTAAAACCGAAGGGTGAGCCGACTGTTCCGCCTGACCTTCATCTGGATGGATCTTTCCCACTATATGATTCTTCTTCATGAGAAATTCTCCCTCATTCTTTAGAGACTCCCGGTAAGAAGACCATGGAGCGAATCTAATGAACACACTTTGACCATCAGTTCAAAAGAATTTGCCTCAGCCACTACAAGTTTGTTGGATCGTTTGCCTCTAGAAGCCAATTTGGCCCTCTTCTTCATTACCTAAAACACCATTTCTAGAGAGTCCTCATTGAACTTGACTGACTAGGAAAGTTGTTCGCTATCTATAATCGAAATGATGGAGAAGATGAAAGATTATCCCAGGGAAATGCATGAAAGATGAGTCTCCCTCCTTTTTATTTTATTTTATTGGGAGTCTGACACAGAAATTCAAGAATAGTCAATTATTGCACATTTTGTTATCATGAACACAATTAACATTTTTTTAGAATTAGATTCCATTGTTCTTGTTGCAGTTGTCACTATCAAGGAGCAAAGGAATTGGGGAACTTAAAATATGCTCATAAAAATGTGTCAACACGAATTTTTAAGAGATCGGGTGGCCAACATGAGAGGCAACGTGGCGCTTGAGACCCGTCAAAGATGATCTGAAATCTTATACATAGTCGGTTGGCACACCTACAAGAAGGAAGGAAGACAAGACTCAGACAAATCTAACTCAACTACTCTCCTGGAGTTGACCGACAATTAATTCAGTAACTCGATGTACAGAAGCCCTGCCTACAATGACTGGGCGAGAGCTATCGTAGGCTCCCGATTCCATCCGGTCGAGCATCTTCTTAGGCTCCCAACCCATCTGGTCGGACGCTATTTCATGCTTCCAACCACATCCGGTCAGTCGCCATCATAGGCTCCGAGCCCAATCCAGTCAGACGCCATTTCTTACTTCCGACCAGACCCCTTCGATGGCTTTCGACACCAGCTAGACAGGTGCTATTTCATGCTCCTGACATTAAATTCATGCATTGACTAATATACCCATTTTGTATAATTATACAGAGGGTTGTCAAAACGACTTGTTTGTGAACAACTTGTGTTCGGCTCGTTCGTAAGTTAACGAGAAAGTTTCGTTCGTTTGTGTTCTCCTCATTTTGACTCAAAATATTAATCATCCATTATATATATATATATATATATATATATATATATATATACAAAAAATAGACAAAAAATATTAAATTAAATTTAAATGATGTTTTAATATAAATAATAATTTTTAAATATTGCCCCAACCCTTAATATCTTATGACTACGTGATTAGAGTTGTCAAAACGACTCTTTGTTCGTGAACTGCTCGTGTTCGACTCACTAAGCAAACAAGTCGAACATAAACATATTTTTTGTGTTCGAAATATAAACGAAATGAACAAGAGCTGAGCCTGGGCTCGCTCATGTTCAACTCGTTTACACCCCTAATTAATCCCTCCAAACCAACCACCCCGCCTTCGTAAAAATAGGGTGGTCATTTCATGAAAAAGGGTTACACAATTTTATTGTTCTATTTTGTGTTATTGCACTCTATGCCCCTATTTCTCTCCTTCTCATGCTCAAATCCTTAGGCGTGTCACCCAAACAATTTTGGATTCAACACTTTCAAAATTTGAATTTAAAAAAGTCAATACTTTAAAATTTTTACATTTGAATATTCAAATACGAGGAAAGATTAGGTAAAGTCATAATAAAAACTAATTCAATTTTGAAATTAGATTTTAAGTAAACTAATAAATTTTATAATGAAATTGAATAACATTTCATCCTTTTTTAAAAAAATTAAATTCAAAAATTCAAAATTCAAATAAAAAAAAATTATATGCATTTCATAAATTAAAATTGCAATTAGAAGTCTTATACAATAAACACATCTAAAAATAAAAATTCTGATTAAAATTTTCGACATGCTACTTGTAATGGGTCATTTAATTGCAATTATCTAGTCTCTATAAATAATTAAGCTAAAATGTGTTTTAGTTTTTGTTAAATAATTAATTTTCTAATAGAATCAATATGCTACTTGTGCCACGTCAACTTCAGTTGAATAATTAAATTTATACTAAAGTATCATTCCTTCCAATTTTTGAAAATTCAAATTTAAAATTTACAGTTTATAAATATTCAATTATAAAATCATAATTATATAATCATACATAATAAACAAGCACATAAAAAAGTTAATTTTAATTACAATTCCTTGTTTATGTTATTTGTAATGTGTTAATTATTGTCGGTAGTTTTCTTCTTATTTTGTACTCTCGTAATTGATCCAGTCTTTCTTTTTGAGCTCCTTGTGCCACATCATGTTTAATCAAAGAATTGATTTTCTAATAGAATCAAATATCATTTCTTCCATTTGAACTATCAATCCTCAAAATTCCAATTTTGAAGTCCCAAATTTATAAGACAATTACATACATGGCACCCGAAACACACCTACAACATTGCTATTGCAAAACTAGGTCCCTCTTTCATCTATTTCTCAAATGCTCGCTCAAATATCAAAATTCAAGATTAAACATCGACCCATGTTTCTCATTTTTATCAAATTCTCAATGATTTGATTATGCCACATATATATATATATAGATTCAGTAGTTAAAAAATATCACTGGAGTGCTGATTTTATAAATAATAATGTCTCAAGTGCTATCTATATAATTATCCCAAATATAACTTATAGCCTTATATAATAAATATATCATATCTAAAATGTAATAATCAAAATTCTTCATTATGCCTTTTGTAATATCTTTTTCCTTAAGATCTTTGTGCCACATCAATGAGTGATCTATATAATATGTATATGCATGTACACACACACAGACACACATATATATATTCAAGTTAAACCCTATTATAATTCATTTCTTATTTCAAGCTAAAATGAGCCGAACATTATCAAACAAAATATTGTTCATGTTCAGCTCATTTATAATTCGAGTCGGAGATACCTATCCATATTCAACTCATTTACTTAAAAAATGATTCAAGCACAAGCTAATTATCGAGCCAAGCACGAGTTGTTTACGAACAATAAACTTTTTTTAACGGCTCTAGATACATAATTTTTACATTCTTTGTATGAGAAATTTATAATCTGATTTAATGTTTCTCAAAGTACAAGCTACAATGAGAATAATATTTTTCTCAAGGCTAATTTAGAAGATCGAAATATTTAGCTTTTGCTAGTAATGATTTCATTTAAGAGAAATAATATAGTATAATTAGCTTAAAGCAAATGATTGGAAAATAATGATATATAATATTATCAAGCTCTTATATGGGATTATATTATGATATCGTAAATACTTACAAAACTCATTAGAAACACTTAAAACACATTTACTATCATCAAAATCAATTTGTCAAGTCTGACGCCACAATATCGCCACTAACAAACAAAACGAACACTTCAGTGAATGCAAGCAAGCAAACATGGTAACAAAATCACTTTTTTGAAAGCCACAATAGTTGTTCCATAAGAAAATAGAACATATATACAAATTTGAGCTGTAAATTCATGGTATAAGGAGCAACACCACCTCAAATATAAATAAACTCACTCATACTCAAGGAAGTTCAGCAGAAGGATTTGTGAGAAGCTCGAGAGATCGACGAAGGAAATCCACAGCTACCGAAACATCATCAAACGCGAGAGCACCAACAGCAAACCTGGCCGCCTTGTGAGCCTCTGCAATCTTCTCCACAGAAGGCTGATAATTACTGTCGTATTTATAGTTCGTCGTAGGCGGAACCGAAGATCCAACTTGATTTCCTGCACTAGTGGGATTACTGTATTGTGCCGCTTGTTCTTGGGAATAGGGAACATCGGCGCCATGGTAGTAAGAAGGCTGGTGAGTTGGTGCAGAAGGAAAAGAGCTTTCCTGAAAGCTTGGGTAAGATTGGAAGTTTGGGTAAGCGGTGGGGTTTGAGTTTTCTGAAGGATAATTTTGGGCAAAAGAGGGTTGCTGTTCATAGGAATATGACTGATGATAGTTCTGTGAATAAGGTTGAGGAAACTGAGGGTAATCGTTGGTAGAATAATCTTTGCTGGAGTAGGAAGATTGCGAAGAACTGGCTTGTGGAGTAACATGCGGATTGACGTTGGTAGAATGGTGGAAGCTTTCATTATGGCCCGGATCCTAAAGATGAAGAATACATCGAGGAGTTGGATTAGAATCAACATTAATTTTGGCGGTAAGGAAATCATTATTGAGGATCAAGTATTATTTACGGTAGCGAAATCAGAAATACGTACCATATGTGGAGGTTGAGAAGAAACATTGGCTCCAGCAGAGTTGAAACTCTCACTCCTTCCCATATCCTAAGAATGAAAATTTCAAGAAACATGAGGGAAAGCATTGTAATCACCCGTGCAAATGAATGAAAATGATGAAATAATAGCTGAGCTAGTGAAATGAGGAAGGACCTTATGTGCAGGCTGGGATGAAAGATTGGCTCCAGGGTAGTTAAGACTCTCCCTTCCCAGATCCTGAGATGAAAATTTCAGGAGCTTTAGTTGTCCAATCATCAGTTAAGAATTTTCCATTAAAAAAAAAAAAAAAAAAAAAAAAAAACTGGGTGGGGGTTGGGGGGTGGGGAAGAATAAATGAGCAGGAAAGGAGATCAACCTGCTCAGGCTGGCCAGATGATAGTCCGCTTGTAAATTTGGTTTGGTTGCTTTCATTTGAGTCTAGGACCTGAAAAAGGATTAAGATATATCAAGATGCACATCTTTCAAAGGCCTTTTGGAATAAAGAAACTTCAAAGTTAAGTAAACAATAATATTCTTGAACTTGGCTCTAATCTATCAAGGCCGTAGGATCGAACATCACCATCATCATAATGAATCCTATTATGCGAACTTTAGAGCGGAGAGAAAAAAAAAAACTCAGCTCTTATCTCAATGCTAATCATACAAAAACTATCCTACTATGATTTTAAGGCATTATTGACAGAGAAGCTGAAACTTCAGCCTTTGAAACATGGTGGTTTTGATCATTAGAATAAGGCATACTCAGACATTCCATTCAAATAAGGTTTTAACTAAAATTAGCATAAATCCTTTTGCACAATTTTTAGTCATGCTAACTTTAGTCTCTTTTCCTCTCTAAAATTCCATATTAATTCAATTGATTACCTTTCTAGTGAAGGTTCTAACTTTCATAATACATTTCAAAACCATCCTACTCTATTTTCTATCATCTTATTTTCATAGGTTATACACTAGCAGTCTTTCTAATATAGCCATTTATAACCCTATAATTTTACTTTTACATAAACCTAAGCATTATCATGTCTAACACACTCAACTTGATAGTCAATAAATTTATGGTTGGCAAGCACTTACACACCGATTCAATTGATATAGCCGCTCTAATTGCAACTCTATGAAATTTACTCTTAAAACTTCATGATCCTCATATGTCACAATACTTTCAATAAATTTCTCCAATTGACTTGCTTAGCTTTAACTTGCAAAATTATGAACCCAATTATATTTTCAAATTTTATCTCTTTTATATTCATGTTAGGTAGGATTCCAAAGTTATGTGTCAAATTTAATACCCTAATATATATATACATGTTATTTTGAATAACAAATCCGCTGAACCTATCACAAATAAGAGGCAACTGCCCTTTCATCTGACGACTACTTGTAAAATTGAACACTAGCTTATTAGCATGTATTCCAATAACCTTAAACTTTTTTCTTCTAAAAGAGTTCTTTATTCATCCAACCTTTAAATTACTTCAGAAAACGGCACACTTATCAGCATTACATCATCAACAAATAGCATAGCATCTTCATAACTTCATCTTATAAAAAATTCATTACCAACTTGTAACTTCATTGCAGAATTCATAATTGTAATTACCATAGCATTAAACTGCACATTTATTCTTAAATAAAAATAACAAAATGCTTCTTATCCAATTATTTACTACCACATAAGTATTCAAATGGCATTGCTACTCTAATTAAAGCTGTTAGAAATTTACAGAGGATATTTTTATGATATAATATTCTTAATACACTTATTCATTTTAACCTCACAACTTTAAATTCGATGGTTATATTATCAGTTAAATTCTCATTTTTTCAAGTATGTGTGATATCCATGCTTCATCAAACATTGGTAACTATATAAGTTATGTCCTTATCTAGATTCTTACTATCTTATATGGCATCGATCATCCATATCATCACAAACCTTATCCCAATGATTTGTTGTTATCTTTATAAATTCTAATTTTCATTCATGTAGGGTGTTATCTAAGGTGTTAAATCTATTCATAACAAATCGTTTTGAACTTCTATCTATGTTAGCTTAAGTCCATACCCTCTTCATACTTCTCCAACACTAACTTCATCTACCTGTCTAATGGGTGCACTACAATACAATGTGGTGACTATTTTAAATCATTAACTTCAATAACTATTAATCCAAAAATTCCTTCAACATAATCATTCCAATTTATTCATCCTAATTTTGGTGCACATTCATCTTAACATTCTAATTTCTATCTCACTCAATTTAGATATTAAAAATATTTTAACTGCCCAACACTCAAATAAACAAAATCATTAGCCTAATTTCCACTTTATAAAATTTACCTTTAAATTTCATGATCTTTTAGTGCAAAATATAATAGTATTCGCACATATTACAATTCTTCTATAAAATAGATTCAAGATATTTAAACAATTCACAGCTTAAATCACCTCATCTTTTAATAATATTGATTGATAATTGTCAATACTACACAAACTAAAACTACATTTTTTTTGGCTTACTGACTGTTGTACTAATTATGAGCCATCTATATTTTAAATATTCTCCATCATTCTAACTAGTATTTATTTCAACGACTGTCGCACAAATTAGAAAATCCACTAAAGAAAATATACAAGACATATCACATTGACTATACTTTGTGGATAACCTCATTATCAATACAAAAAGAAATAAACTCAATGGTGATGCTTACTGTAATTCTACTGCATTGGAAATTCTTCGATAGTACACAAAAGCTTATAATACTAAACAGTTCCCATCAAACTTCAACATAAAATTTAGACACCTTTCTTCCTACGTGCGAACCAAATTAATTTTCAAAATAATTGATTATATATGCATGCTTTAGACATTAAAAATACACAGATCATTTCTGTGCTTGCTATATTCGCTTATTAGTTCCTTGAACACAAATATTGCTTTAATAAGAAATCTTCCAGGCAAGAAATCAAATTGATTATCTAAAGATAATTTATATGTTCCATTACTATACCATAGCTTTATTGCATGTCTCATAAATTTGATTCATTTAGCACAATCACAATCTTGAATATATCCTTTGTATTAAAATAATGGAACCCAAATAATTTAAAAAAAAAAATATTAATCAAATCACTAAAGTTTCCATCTTTACTTTCCAAATTTCAATAAATGTTGTTTAAACCTAAATATATACCTTTTATGCATCTTCACAAGTTAATTTCACGACACATTTTGGTTCAAAATCTTATTAAGATCATTTTGCTCTTCCAAAATGATTTCTTCCTTTAAGTTCTCATTTAGTAATTTCTTAAAGCATTATTTACCTTTTATCAATACCTTCATCTTTAATTAAGATCATGTTATCCTCATTTTTCATGAATTTACTTTGATAAAAATATTTATATCTCTTATCTTTTCTTTTAAATAAATAATTAAATTTTATAAATTTTGCTTCATTATATTCTTCGCAAGACTTCTTTCTTATAACTACTATAGGACATAAAAGTATTTGACTTTTGTCACTCCTTGAAACGAATTTTTTTCCTTATCAACATTTTGTATCTCCTCACCCCACCAATAAGTTTTTTATTCGTGGACGATCTATCTCTAGGCTCTATAAAATTTTCTAAGACAAACTTCTTAAATCATCAAAACTAATAGCTTTTGCTTTGCTCATTACACCCTTTATAAAACTCCTAATTTTGTTATAATTATTCTATTTTTTTCTTAATTATTACAAGCTTGAAGAGTATTAAATTTTTTCACTCTTTCAAAGAACTATATTGTTCTTAATAACACTTTGTACATCTTCAACCCACCAACAGATGTCCTTATTTATGTATGATTTACTTCTAAACTTACTAAAACTTCCACGATAGCCTTAATAAGGCAAGTCATCTTATTATATATTAACTTTGGCTCAACAAAAAAGAATTTAAATTTATCTATCGCAACTTAAATTAAAATATCAATAATTTCTTACCATTTAAATTTCACCATACATTGTTAAGAAAATATTTCTTTTGATTATTTACTTTGTGCACTTATATATGCATATGTGTGTGTGTGTGTGTGTTATTATATATATATGACTATATATTATGCAATCAAACGCTCTTTTAAAATTAACATTCAATCATTACCAAAAAAAGGCTTATGTCTCTTAATTATAATAAACTCAACATGATTTGGTGGTTCCAATTTTGTATGTAATTAGGTGTTCAACTAGTTTCTCAAAAAGAGCTAAACATTGAATAAATATGATATCACTTTTTTTTTCTTAAATGTGATTAAACCAACTCTCGTGGGACACCGGCCATATGCCTTATTAAGAGCAGTAAAGGCCATACAAAGATATTTCATTATGTTTTATATATTTCAAAAACTATTTTAGTACAGAATGTATTTGTGATTAGATTTTTGAAACAAAAAAAAAATCAAATTAATTCCTATAATAATCACATGATTTGAATGATCATTCTCCAACACCATATCTTATAACTTACTTTCATAACTCATAAATTGGATTTGATATTTTTAGGGCAACTCTAAAGGATTTATTTATTCTTAAAAATCAGCACCAAAATGTTTCCTTCTTATTCAATAATTTCATATCTTAGTCCTTAGTTTTAACAAATTCATGAATCAAAAGCGCCAATGCCTGCTATAAAGATGATTAATTCAAGTAGAAACCAACAAATTAAATGTTTAAATTTTTGTTTTAAGTGACATATGTTTCTACAAACTAAAATAAAAAGAAAGAGAATAAAGTAAAATAAAAACAAAACAATGTAAAACAATAAAACGATGCTGTACATTGCCCACAATTTTCTATAAATATCATTCACATTTTGAGTACATTTGTTATCTAAATATCGTTAATATAACATGAAAATCAAACAAGTATTCCTTCCAGTCCTAGAGAAACTAATAAGGAATGCCACATTATGTTGGTTGAGGACTAGATGATTTAAAAAGAGTTTTTATTACCACCCAAAAACGTGGTTCTGGCTTTCTTCCAATTTTCAAAGCATTTCTTATATTATGTTTACATCTAAGTTGAAGCATGTTGGAAACTTGAGCTAAAAAAGTTTATAGACATAAGCTGCGTTTAAACACACTTTTTCTTAGTTTGAGAAAACAAAAACAGGTGCATAAATATCGTTAAACTAAGCTCACCATTTCATGTTTTCAAAAGCAAAAGAAACGCATTGAGGAATTTCAAAAAATTTACACAAGCTTGCTTTCAGTGATTTTCAAAACACCACATTATTAAAATGATTATCAATTTGACTAAATATTGCAATAATATCACCAAACTATTTGGAGTCTGCCTTACAAATCCTCCTCCTACATTAATTCAGGCTAAGTTCTACGTAAAGTCTTAACTAATGAGCTAAAATAATATTACACAATTTTTAGTTATGTTATTTTTAGCCTACCCTTTTTTTCCTTCTGAACCTATTACATATTTTGTTTATCTAGCTACATCCTTGGTGCATCTTGTAAATTTTCACCATATGTGCCAATGCCACCAGCTTTATTTTATGACATTTTATTTTCATAGGTTACAACCTCACCATCTTTCTATTATAGTCAATTCTCAACTTGTCATTCTTTGCTTTAACATCATACACCCTAACATTATCATTACCACTGCATTCCACTTACAAATGGTGATTCTTTTATTGAAAAAAACTTGGATTTGAAAAATACAACAATGATAGCAACAACAAAAAACAACAAGCCTTTATCCCACTAAGTAGTGTTGGCTACATGAATCCTTTTTCTCCATCGTGTCCTATTGAGTGTCTTATTTTCATTTAATTCTAATAAATTAATATAAGTTGTTATACAACAAGCCCAAGTCTTATAGGCCAACCCCTACTTTTCTAAGCATAAGTCGAATCTAAAACATCTACTACCCTAACAAAGCCATCAGATGGTCGATGTTTAATGTGACCAAACCATCTAAGGTGACTCTCTAATATTGTCTTCCACTGGAGCTACTACAACCCTTTCACAGATATATTCATTTCGCATTTTTTCTCTATGGGTAAAACCACTCATCCACCAAAGCATTCTCATCTCAGCAACACTCAACTTAATTTTATGCTTCTCTTTTATAGGCCAACATGTTGCTTCATAAAGAATTGCAGGTCTCACCACCATCTTATAAAATTTTCCTTAAGTTTACGTGATACTTTTCTATCACACAATAGGCCTGATGTATTCCTCCACTTCAACCATCCAACTTGAATTCTACTAATAACCTATATCATCATCGCTTTCAACAATAGACCCAAAATATCTAAAACGTTCTTTTAATCACGATCACTCATCATTACAACGCCGCCCCTAGATCTACTATTACTAAAATTACATTCCATGCATTCAATTTTAGATCTACTTAAAAGAAAGCCTTTAGACTCTAAAGTAAACCTTCATAATTCAAGTTTTCCCTGAACTCTCTCTCTCTAGTCTTATCCACAAAAAGAATATCATCAGTGAAAAACACACACCAAGGTACATCCTCTTATAAATATCCAATAAGAGTACCCATAACTAAAGCAAAAAAATATGGTCTTAAAACCGATCTCTAATATAATCCAACTGAAATATAAAAATACTTGATCAATCATCCTTGTATTCGAACACATGTAACAACCCTAGTATACATATCTTTAACGACTTGAACATAAACAATATCGACACATTTCTTTGCCAAAACTCTCCAAAATACTTTTCTTGAAATTTTATCATTAACTTTTTCTAAATCAACAAAAATCATATGTAGATTCTCCTTACTCTCTCTATACTTTCCATCAAACCTCTCAATAAATGTACAACTTCCAAAGTAGACTTGCTCAACATGAATCCAAACTGATTTTTAGAAGTTTTGGTATCACTACGTAACTTATTTCAATTGCTTTCTAATAATTTTAATATATATAACACATTAACTTAATTCTTCTATAATTTGCAAACTCTTGTGCATCTGCTTTATTGTTAAAAATAGGAATCAATAGAGTCTTTCTCCACTCATCAAAAATCTCTTTTATTTTTAAAAGATTTAAAGGATTCATGTCATGGTTTTTCGACAATTTTTTACACCGACTATTGACTACCTAACACAAAACTCCAGTTTTCGCATCCGAGGTTTGAGACCCGACAATGGATTCAAATAATACATCATTATTTTCCATTTCATGAAATTTACCTTTAGAATCTCAGATAGATATATGCCAATTTATTTATTTTAACAGCATAGCCTTAGATTTTAGTGTTCTTATTTATATTCCTTTTTCATGGAGAATAATTGAGGTGTTTTGTTACGCTATTTGCCAATGGGGCAATTTAATTTTTATTAGCCTAAGGGCATTTGAGTTTTTTATTATTTATTATTGTTTAGTATAAATAGACCCTAATTGTTTTAAGTTTAGAATATGCATGAAATCATTGTGGTGAGTCTTAGGTTTAGGGTTTAAGAGAATTTTCTAGCTCTCAAATTGTCAGAATTGAGAAAAATCACCTACCTCCCAAATTGTGGGTGCTTATATTTATATTCATGTTGAATGTTTGATTTTCTTGCAATAAATATGTGGTTGTCCTAATTTCTATGAGAAAATCTATCTCGAATCCTATCAAGTGGTATCAAAGCCTTCGATTTGAGGAGCCCGCGTTTACAGAGTTTCAAAAATCATGATACAGTCGTGAGAAGTAACAAAGGGATCATGGCATTCAGTGTCAAAGCACTCGGAGGAAGAAACAAAGGGATTGTCGCGTACATAATCGTGAAGGGAAGCAAGCAACGAGCCTGCATAAGCTATCCAAGAAGGGAAAGACATGCTATAGTCACAATCGCAGCTCCTGCATGACCGGCGCTAGCGATACACTCACGATTGCAGCGAACAGAGAAGTCGACAACAGGCTCGAGAGTATCATACGACCGAACCGCACGACTTCGACCTAGTTGGGAAGCAAACAATGAGATTGTTGCATACAGTGATGAGAATATTACAGATGCAGTCATGATAGTCGGACGCACGAGATTGCGGCAATCCTTCGCTAGTTAGTAGTGATTCGAGCTAGCTGGGGAGGATTGAGGCAGATAGGTAATTCCACAGCCATTGGGGAAGCCAATGTGTGAGATCGCGACGTCCAGAGTCTCGCACAGCATGTAGGAGTTATGAACCAACTCGCATACATGAATTTTGAATCATGAATTCTAGAGTTCCGTGTGATATTTGCTTTTAACCCATGTAAATGGACTCCAGAATTGCAGCGTCCAGAGTTTCGAGTGGCGTGCAAGAGCTATAGTCGAACTACGTGTGGAGTTCATCACGATTGAGTTAGCAGAGGAATCAAACATTATTGAATGGCAGCCAAAAAAGTGGATATTTTGGAGGAAAAATTAGTAAAAGGGGTCAGTCAAATTAGATATGAAATAGAGTGTTTCTCAATCATGGAAGGGAGGTTCACGACCCTAAAAGAAATGATAAAGAAGATTACAGAGTCCCACACAAACTCTCTGCCGCTTGCAGGATGATCGAGCGACAATGTTTGGAATGAACACGAGCGATAGCATACAGAAGAATTCGTGCGACATAAGGGGCAACAATGCTATCTCAGTGAGATCTGGAGCTACGAGATCGGGTGAACGAATGAGAATCAGACTCGAGCGTCAGCACTTGGAAGGAATGCTACAATATTCGAACGGCTAGAAAGAGAGGCGGCAGGTAGAATGGGTGATGGGCAACTCGGGGCAGAAGTTAAATTTGAAAGAATTTGACCCGAAACAGGATAGCATGGTGAGTGAGACCTCAACAAAATATTACATCCAACCACATCATTGCCTTTTGTTGCAACAACCTTTTGGGTAGAAGGCAATTATGAAGCTCCAAGGGTCGGGCGAGCTGATTATGGGCACGCTAGACTTATGGAATAAAAGAAATTAATATGAGTCGAGAAAGGGAACCCAACCCCCGCTTCGTGGATGGAATGAACTTCGGTCAAGAAAATTGGAGAGGAAACTCACGCATGAGGAAGTTGAAGATGCCGATTTTGAAGGAGAGGATGCTTATCATTGGGTTATCGTGTGGAGAGATACTTTGTTGTTAATGGGCTGGAAGAGAAAGAAAAATTGATGGCGGCGGCTCGATGTTTGGAAGGAAATGCTCTAGTATAATATTAATGGAGAGAACAACAACAATCAATCCGTACATGGGAAGAATTCAAGGTTCAATTATTGGAGTGCTTAAGAACCACAGGAGAAGGGGATTTACACGAGCAATTTTTTGTATTTGCTCAGGAAGGACCTGTCATGGAGTGTAGAGAGAAATTTGAAATGTTATTCAGCAGTTTGAGATGGATATCAGAAGAAATATTGGGAGGCAACTTCGTAAAAGGGTTGAAGCCAAAGATTAGAGCATCACTTTGCCTGCAAAAAATGTGGCGATTGAGGAGAATTATGAAATTAACGAAGTTGGTCGAGTTAAAAATGCAATGAAACAGACAGTTAAGAGCAGTATAGATGAAACACCGTACCGAATTACTAAAACTAGAATAATACCAAAAGCTCAAATAGTATAAGTCCAGAGGGTGGCTTCACTGGACAAGATTCATGGGCTACAACCAAGGGCGACACTCAAACGCCTTACAGAGACGGAGATCTAGGAGAAGCAAGTGAAGGATTTATGTTTATAGTGTAATGAGAAGTTTAACCCTTCAGGATAAGGTGACTTTTTGGGAGGTGAGTATTGCTACACTGATGCCAAAGGGGCAGTTTAACCTTTTATTAGCTTAAGGGCAATTGACTCTTTTATTATTTATTATTGATTAGTATAAATAGACCTGAATAGATTGAAGGTTAGGGTATGTATGAGATTATTATTGTGAGTCTTAGGTTTGGGATTTGAGATAGATTTTCAACCTCTTGAATTGTAGGAATTGTGAGAGATCGCCTACTCTCAAATTGCAGGTGATTATCTTTGAATTTGTGTTGAATGTTTGATGTTCTTGCAATAAAATATGTGTTTGTCCTAATTTTTGTGGGAAAATGTCTCTAATCCTATCATATTTCTACATTTTAACCAAAGAGCATGTCCTCATCTATATGCTTATTAGTTGATATAACACATTAATCACACTCAAAAACTACCACAAAGAAACAATATTTGAACATTTAGCAATATTGACTAATAATTATAAACTTCACAACTCCAAAAATTGGATATTGGTGCTCTCATAATAAATCTACTAAATTTGTCTCCATCTGTCCAAATTTTCATTTACTTTTAAAACAAGCCTACTTATAAACATCACATCAATTTATGGTCCACGCCAAGTCAAATCAGTTAAAAATCCTTTCATAAGCATCTGCGTAACCTTATGTTATATGTTCCTCTAACTTTTCACTAGGTGTATATCAAAAACTATGTATCAACAAATGACAATTCCTAAGATAAGTCGTTGCAAATATCTTTCATAAGTATACCAATAACAAATTCAAAAAAATACAAATAATATGTTGTATTTTGTATCATTGATGTAACCTTCTTTCCATTTGAAACGCATTAGTAACTTAGAATGCATTTTAATAAGTCACTAACATAAAATAAAAAAATTGATACATTTGTCCCTTTATATCTCATAAAATAACTTCTTAAAGATAAACAAAAGCAATAAGATAAAATTTCACCATGCTTCATATTTTTCATTACTTTTTGTGGAACAAAAAATCAACTTTGCAGATTTTTTTTAACATCTAGTCAAAATGATAATACAATGGCATAAAATATCACACTGTTTACTCCATTAATATCTCTAGTAACTCCATTGCACAAACTCATAAGATGTCAACTCTTAAAACAAAATAACAAGGGCATAAATCAAGTTTGACTAAATTCACTAGTTCTTGTTTTTAGTAGCTAATGGAATGATTTCCATAACTTTAAAAAACACACTCGCATCTTAATTAGTTTTCAAAACACTATATTATTAACAGTTGACCAATTGTATTAAACATTATAATTATCGTAATCAAAGCTAATTGAATTTGGGCTTACAAATCCTCCTGGTTTGCTCTTGTTCTATGTAAACTTGTAAAGTATAACTCTAGTTAGTTAAAATAGTTACGAGCAATTTTTAGTCATACTATTTTCAGTCTACTCATTTTCCTTCCTAAACCTTTCACCTTTGTTTCTTATCTATCCATCTATTTGAGACATCTTCTTTATCTATCAAACAAGTCAAAACCACTTAACTTCATATTATCTTATTTGGTCTTCAAAGGCTAGACACCCACATTTTTTTATTATGATCGTTTCTCACCTAAGCACTACTAATTATTATATAGATAAACCTTTATCTGTCCTTCCTATCCCAACTTAAGTGTTTGTAACTTCATTATTGCTCAACACTTCTAACTAAATAGCATAGCCGTTTAAATTGCATTTTTGTATGATTTCCCTTAATCTCTATGATACTCATTGCACAATACTGTCAATACACTTCACCATTTTAAAAACTTGGCTTTAACTTTAAACATGATGTCCTCATTTATATTTTCATCTTTACGTCTATGAAATTCTAGAAGTAATGCATTTTAACCAAAGTACTTTAGCTGAAGAAGCTACGCCATCTTCTATAATTTTATTATTTTAGATTATAAATCCACAATATAAAACTAGATCATAAAGAGGGGTTATCGGTTTTTTAACAACAATGAGTACTAACAATAAATTTCAAAATGATTAAAATTATTTAATGTATCATCATAATTTTAAGCTTTGTTTTTTTTTCTAAAATTCTCTATTTTGGAAATTTTCAATTCTTTCGGAAGATATAGTGTTTATCAACATTATACACTAAAAAGTAGTGCGCATCAAGGCAATTTAACCTAAATGTCTTCACAAATATCTTAAGAATCTTATTTTCTAAGCAATTCCATAAAACTTTTCCTCATCATGTACTGCAAAAAAGTTATTATGTATCATAACGATATCATCAACAAATATTTAAAATTGAGCAATTTAAGGCTTGCCTTAGTGCGAGGTACATATGAAGTGCATTGAGGCTTACATCTTAATTGTATGAGGTGTGCAATGAGGCATATTTTAAAGCATATATAATGAGGTGTATGAATCTATTTTAGGTTTTAAAACTCATGCACTTTTTAATGAACCTAAAATCCAAGTGGCATTATGAAATATTAGAGGATTATCTCAATGTCGACCCTTTTTATTCAGAAAGAAAAAAAAAATCAACAAAAATTAACAAGTAATAAAAAGAGGTAACATATACCTTTATGTAATATCAATTATAAAAGATCAACATAGTAATCATATACCTATATTCATTGAATTATACTAATCAAATAAGATATACTAGTCAAATAAGACAAAGAAGATTAAACTTAAAGACCAGGAAGAAGATAGAGAGAATGTAGATACAAAAGAAGATGGGGGGCAAGAAAGCAATTAACTATGATAATAATTTTAATGAAGACCCTCCAAGTAAAAAAAGTGGGAGAAACGTTTGAATTTGGAGTCCTAAGTCATATCGAATTTATATTAAGACAAGTATACTTTATTTTAGTCTTCTTATTTATCTTTACTCTATCTATGTTGATCTTATACCTCTATTTATTATTGAGTGCTTGTATGGCTTTTTATGATGTTATTTTGACACTTATGGATTATTCCCAAATGATTTATTAGAAGAAAATCGAGCTAAAATTTTTCTAATGCCACTACTTACTAAGTCATAAGAAAACTTACTCTCAAATGCTTTATTTTTTATATTTTAATTAACTTAATCATTTTATTTTGAGGCTTATGCCTCATAATAGTTTAAGTCTTACGCCTCATCTCAAAAAATATGCCTTAAATTTCGATTGTACAATTTAAACAGTCATAAGAAAATTACAACTACCGAAGTGCCCCATCTTGAATATTTTGTAAATCTAAAAAAAATAAAAATGAACTGGCCCTTGAGATTAACCCTAATATAATAAGAAACTTTTTAGACAAAATAGTTCTAGCTAATAATAGTTATTACTCTACCCATATTATCAAAAATTTGATATCAATTTGTTTAAAGCCATCAAATTGATTCTCATGCTAGATCATAAACCTTTTTTATGATTAACAACAAGCAAGGATATTTCACAATGCCTTTTATATTTTTCTCATCAAGTATATTGACGCAAAAATCACATTTGTAGTAAATGTTATCAACATATAGAGTCAAATTGATTCTATAATGATGACATAATTTATCTCAGCATTAGTTCCATTACCATCTCTTGTAACTATTTCCTTCAACTGTAAACATCTAATTAATTCTTCAATACGAGTACCAAAGTCTTATACAATTATTGCAAATCATCTTAAATCTCATGGTTACGTTAAAATGATTTCTTAACGATGCAATTTCAACAGCTCCCATAACTCCCAAATCTATCATTCAAGAGTAGCTCAACAAGATAAATATAAGAGTTTATGCATAGTTTACCATTCCAAACATATTCCCTTTTTGCTAAAGAAAAATAAATTAAGAATAAAGAAAGATGAAAATAAAAAAATAATTACAAATAAGGAGCAATTTTTCCCAAAAAAAACCAATAATTTTTTAGTTCACCGGTAATCTAAAAAAGCATTAAAAAAATATACAGTCAACCTAGCGTTCATGTCAGTTATTGGTAGACAAACAAGAATGATACCTTTGAGTCGGGTTGAGAAACTGATGGCACAAAAAGATCTTCATCACCACCGGGAGGTCCTGGTTCTGGTTTTCTTCCTTCTTTCAAAGCTTTTCGTATGTCCGCAGCTTTCCAAACTGCATACTTTAGCTTTTGTTCAATCTGTGAAATAAAAATTAAAAAAAAATAAAAGAATTGATTCAAGTCAACTTAGTTGATCACAATCATTTTGATCCCACAGCTTGGAAGCAAACACCAAAAAAAAAATGAATGCTCCAGAGACTTACATCCGGCGCTAGTTCACCAAACTGATTTAAAACTTCAAAGAAAATGCTAGCAGCATAGAAAGTTTTCGCAGTATTCCTGTGTCATAAAGTTAAAACAGTGCCTCCAAGAATCAAATAGAAAATACTTTCACTAAATACCTTCATCTTATTTAGAACCTAAAGGATAAAATAAAGAGGAATGAAGCAATACAGGTCAGCCCGTCTGGCACGATCTTGCTTGTCTGCCTTCGCAAAGACATTTGAAGCGAAGCCCTCTAGATATAAGTTGTCTTCAGGCCCTAATTTAAGAGCTTTTTTATCCTGTCAATTATTACAAATTTAAACATACATATTCAAAACATTAGATAAAAAATAAAAAAATAAAATTCTTTGATTTCTTCAGCAAATACTGATGCAAGAAATACAATTTACCCGCCAGATCTATTACTGGTAAGAGAGAATGCATTAAAAAGAAAAGGGAGCTCAGATATATTACTGGTAAGCGAGAATGCATTAAAAAGAATACAGAGTTCAACTAGCTTCAACTTAGATCAGCATTCATGCATTATCAGATAACAAAATTTCAACAGGGGGCTGGGCAGCGTGAATGTATCAAAAGACAGATCATCATTGTTGGCTACTGCATTCGAATATCAAGCACAACTTGAGATATAATAACAAAAAATTTCATCACAAAGATCAAGACAAGTTAGGCTAATTTAAAGTACAATGATTGCTACGTGATATTTTTTCAACTTTACCAAGATTTTCTCAAACGAGGTATACTTGAATGATTTCACTTGTGATGAATTCATAAAACAGGCTCTTACTAAGCTCCCAACTGGCTTTTTTGGTGTGGCTGAGTGGTATTCAGCTCGTTATCAGCAGAGGCATGTCTTTATCATCACCATTAACCATTTCTCTACCTATTTGGTTGAAATAAGTAATATTTTCTTCCATCCACTCTTGTTAAGAGCAGCATCAGTAATAAGATCTTAATTTTACTTCGGTTAAATCATTTGAAACAACCTACAACCCTTCAAAAATAAATCCATCACACCCAACCTTAACATTTTTTCCTTCTGCCCAACAACGCCTAGTGTGCCAAACCCATCTCAACCAATAATGTAGTGTCCTAGTGTTGAGATGTGGAGCCAAATTTGCACTAGGGAGCACCCAGCAGCACAAGTGGCAGAGAAGGATCAATCCAGCGCCAAGCTGAAGTTCTTCGCCCGTTTGAAGGCGCCCCTGCACCCTTTCTGCACGCCCCAGCACCCAGATTCCAAGAGGGCAGCGCCCCTGAGGGTGCAGTAGTGTCAGGGACGATTTTCACAAGTAATTCGTGGAAGATAACCACAGAGGCAATAGTTTGCATCATTGAAGACACTTTACCTTAGTCATTGAAGATACTTTACCTTATCAATGATATGAAAAAATACACTGATGTGGTTGGAACCAAGTTTGATGCAGATTTATGGCACTGCAGGTTTGGCCATATGAGCGAGAAAGACATGAAATCCCTACTTTCAAAGAACAAGCTTCAGAGTGTGAGACATATAGATTTAGATTTATGTGAGAAGATTGTGTATATGACAAACAGAAGAAATTTTTTTTCTACAAAAAATGGGTCAATTATAAAATCAAATAAGTTAGAATAAGTGCATGTTGACGTATAGAGTCCTACTCGAGTTTAGTCCATTAAAAGTTTCCACTATTTTGTCCGTTTCATTGAAGATCACAACAGAAAGATGTGTTTACTTCTTAAAGTAAAAATTTGACTTATTTGAGGTGTATAAGAAGTGGAAGATCGTGATAGAAAAAAAAATAGATTTGAGGTTAAAGTATCTCAGATCAGATAATAGAGGTGAGTATTGTGATTAGAGATTCAAGAGTTACTGTGCATAGGAGGGGATTAGGCATTAATTCGCTATTCCAAGGGCCTCCACAGCAGAAAGTGGTTGAGAGCATGAACAAAAGCATCAAAGAGTGTTCTAGGAGTATGAAGTCGCATGCAAGCTTGCAAAAATATTTCTGGGCAAAAATAGTGAACATTGTTGTTTATTTGATCAAATCGTGATCCATTAGTATCTTTGAAAGAAGGTTTACCTCAAGAAGTATGGAGTGACAAAAAGGCAAATCTATTTCATCTGAAGGTATTTGGTTGTTATGCATACATTCCTGTTGATGCATGGTCCAACTATAAAGTTGACTTGAAATATATCAGTGCACTTTCATTGGGTATGACTAAGATGAATTTCATTACAAATTCTAGGACTATCAGAATCAAAAGTTTATCAAGAATATTGATTTTATTTTCAATGAAATAAAGATGTACAATGAGAGGAGCAGAACTCGTATTGTCTCTCAGTTACTTTTGAAGAGTTTAAATATGTTGAGCTAGAAGATAATGATGATTAGGAGAACTGAGAAAGGAGAAGTGCTCAATCAGATGAAGTACATGCAGTTTCTCAGTCACTTGCTACTGCAGTCAAGAAGTGCAGCAGAGTGATATGACCGGTACATAGGTACTCTTCTTTATAATATTTGTTGCTAACAGATAATGATGAATAAGAGTGTTATTATGAAGAGATCACTCAAGTTGAAGATTCTAAGAAATGAGAATGTGTCATGGATGATTAGATGCTCACTAAGGTCAAAATAAATATGGGAATTGACGATTTTACTAGATGGCAAGAGCACTACACAACAAGTGAGTTTCAGACAAAAAGATGAGCCAAATAGTATCAGGCGCTATAAAAACCTTTTGTAAAGGGATTTCAATAAAGGAATGAGTCAGCTACACTGAGATCTTTTCTCTTATAGCGAAGATGACAATTGTCAGAATTGTATTGAGCTTAATAGCAGAGAAAATTTTAATTCTAGAGAAAATGGATGCAAAAATAGCCTTCTTACATGGAGATCTGGAATGAGAAACTGTATATGATGCAACCACAGGGCTATGAGTTTTCAGGGAAAAAATATTTGGTTTGCAAATTGAAGAAGAGTCTCTATGCCTTGAAACAAGTCCCGAGACAGCGGTACAGAAGGTTTGACAGGTTCACATCAGACTATGGATATATGAATTGTCGAGCAGACCACTCTTGTTTCATAAAATATTTTGATAATTGTTATATCTTGCTTGTTTTATATGTGGATGACATGTTGATTATATGACAAATATGGAGAAAACCAAGGACTTAAGAGAATAATTATCAAAATAACTTAGGATGAAGGATTTAGATCCAACCAAGAAGATCCTTAGGATGAGAATAAGTATAAACAAGAGCATAGGTACACTGAAATTGTCTCATACAGAGTATGTTGAGAAGATCTTTCACAGGTTCAACATGAGTGAGGAAAATCAGTTTGCACCCCCTTAAGTTGTCACTTCAAGCCATCTAAGAAACTATCGCCTGAGTTTGAAGTAGAGGAAGCACAGATGAGAATTTTGTATGCTTCAGCAATTTGAAGTTTGATCTACGCTATGATATGTATAAGACCAGATATTACACATACAGTGGGAGTGATCAATAGGTACATGGCTAATCCAAGCAAGCATCATTGAAAAGCGATAAAGGGAATTCTAAGATATTTGAGAGGAACAATCAACATGACACTTTGCTTTGAAAGTGCAGAGATCAATCTACATATATTTGTAGATTCAAATCTGACAAGATATGACAGGAAATTTAGATGGTAGAAGAAGTACAACAGGATATATCTTCGCTTCGGGGAACACAACGATGGTTGGGTTATCAAGTTGTAAAAGATTGTTGTACTTTCAGATATAGAAGTCAAATACATTGTTATCACTAAGGCTAGCAAGAAGATGGTTTGGAAGCAGAGCTTCACGGTGGAACCAGGCAAGAAACAAGAAATGCTTCATAATGACAGTAAGAGTGATATTTATCTTGTAAAGAATGTTGCTTTTTATGTCATGATAATATACTCGGTTGAGGTGTCATTTTATTTGCACTCTCCTAGAAAATGGGCAGTTATTCTTGGAGGAGATACAAAAACCTGAAAATCCTGCAGATTTTTTGGCTAAGATTGTGATTACTGAGAAACTGATGTTATGTTTGACTTCAATTGAAAGATTGAGACTGGAGGTACACCACATTACAGTAGAGGACTATGAAGATGGTACAAATTTAGATGCAGATCTGGAGTATGGATGTTGGGTACAAATCAATTTCCAAATAGAAAATTTTTGAGATAGGGAGCTAGGTTTGCATTAGGGAGCACCCAATAACATAATTAGCGAAGGAAGGAGCAATCTGGCGCCAAGCTAAAGGATTTTGCCCCTTTGGAGGAGCACCCGCACCTGAAACAACACCTTCGTGCCTGGTTCTAAAGAGGGAGGCACCACTGCGCCCTTTTTGGGCACCTCTCACTTGGGTCCCGAGAGGGCGACGCCCATGCGCCCAGAAGGGGGCACAATAGTGCCAGGAACGATTTTGTTCTTTCTATTCGGTTCTTAAGCCCTCATTTCTACGAAAAAAAAGCTCTTGTAATTTGCTTGTGTGGAACTCTCTCGCAATGAATTTTTTTTACGGTGCTTTTACATGGAGCGGTGAAATGTCAATAAAAAAGATTTTGACAATTTCTCTCATGTGACTGAGAGAGGAGCATCCTGAAGTTGTTGTAAGTTCTAGAAATAGAGAGTTGATCTGAGCGGTATAAAATTTGTACATTTCTCTTGATTTTCATAATAAAATTTTGATGTGGTGTAGCTTCGTGATTTTTTCCTGTTCTCGGGTTTTCCACGTTAAATTTTGGTGTGTGCTTTCTAGAATCTTTGTTGTGCTTATGTTCAAATTTTGTTTCGGATCTCTTGAATAGGTGTGCTTTTTCCTTAGTGTGGCTTTGGTTATTAGCTGATCAAATCTTTAGTTTCCATCCCATCTAGCTCAACAGGCTCTATTTTAATCAATGCACAAATTGCCTTCCTTCCTTAGGTTTACAATAGTCTAGGTTTTCTCACCATTTTTTTTTTTGGTTCCAACAATTTAATTTGAACACAGTTCATCTTAATGAATTTTTACAATTTCTCCTTGCATTTGCATAAAACTCACCCTATCATAAAAAAAACTTAATATCACATTCAAAACTCCAATATCAATTTTATTGATTATACCATCACCCATTCCCATAGTGAATGACTAATGATCCAATAAATCTAAACCTAACGCACAAGCTTTTAGATTTTGATTTTCTAATAGTTAATATTCCTTATTACTCCAACTCTAAATTTAAGTTCATTCCTAGTAAAAACTATTTAGATTCATTAAACAAATGACAAGAATTTAAAAAAAAACATTACACAATTTCTCAAATGCAAAATGCAAGCTGCCATAATTTAAAACGACAAGGGTTAATGTAAAAGCATTTTTGGTATTCATTTTATTTTTGCCGAACTAGAAAATTGGTCCAGAATTCTCTTGAACACTTAATTTTTATCTCATTATTTTCAGAAGTCGAACAATTTGGACATTTGGTAATATTTGCCATTTTATCTCATAAAGACAAAATACCTTGCAAAGTACAGGCCAAACACCCTTTCCCTCTATCTATTGTTTTTTTTTCCCCAAAGTGGTCTGAATTCATCCATAGTTTGCGAGGAAGTGGCCAAGAGCCAACCACTATCCATCCAGTGCTATTTAACACTCAAGATGTTTGCTGCCCCAACCTGCCACCCCAGCGAGCCAATCAAAATATAGCACAACCGGACAAGGGAAAGTAGTTTATTCATTAAGATCAAATGGTGAAATTGCTGAGACCAAATTACAATCCTATAAAGCATTAAAAATATCTTGTCTCAAAGTAGCCAGAGGATCACAAGAGAGTTATGTCATTAATGAAAACAGCAAAATGAACAAAAATAACAGTGACAATACTCATAAATACCAAAAAAAAAGGGTTTGCACTGTGACAAATTAAAGCTATATTAACGTGTGATATTCAGCTTTTTTTTGGGACAATAATAAGCTTATGGTTTCTACATGAAAATTATTAGAATTTCTAGAATCATGAGATGTATGACAAAAATACTTGGTTTGTAAGAACTAAGAATCCAGGCAATTGCTGAAGCATTTTTTTGTTGATATACCTTTAATACATTTTAAATACTCAAGATAATGGCAAATACTTTCAGGTTTGGAATCATACTTGATATCAACACACAAGTGCAATGTCACAACTGGACACTCAAAACTATGGGAAAACTCATTGCTTTGCAGTAAAATGTTCTCAATAAGATACGAGCAATCAGTCCTTTTGATAAGAGGAAGAGAAGTTACACGCATGTAAATAGTTTGAGCCTCATCACGGGGAACTTCCATACTAAATAAACATTGTCATCATCATCAAAATTTCTCTGATCCAAACTACTTGAGGTCAGCTTTATAAATCCCCATTTTCCATTCATTCCAATTGGAAGTTAACTAAGGTGTTATACATAGTCTTCACAAAACATTCTAAACAATTTATATTATTGTTATCTTAGATGTACAGATTTTCCTTTTTAATCTTTCAATACTAATTTTCTTTAATACACGTTACCATGGGCATAACCTTTTTCCTTCATAATTCTTTGAAATGAATTTTATTCGTCCCTCTAGAAGGTGCAATTTATACCATTAGTATACATACTCAATTCAAACTCATCTTTAATAGATGTCATTCCGACCATCCTGCAATAAAATTATTTCCTAATTTATACTTAGTTTAATCACACATCCATCTTAACATTCTCATTTCTACTGTGTTCAACTTTGTTATCAATGAAATTTTTAATTTCCAATACTCAAATACATATAGCATTGCTATTTTAATCACAATTTTATAAAATTAATTTTTGAACCCCTAATATGTTATCTTATTGAGTAACATGCCCAGGCATTTCTCCATTTTAACTTGAGCTTATCTCTAAAAGTTATATTCTCATCACTATTTAAGTTATGGTATATAATTGATCAAAATATTTAAACTTATCGCATCTAAGTATTATTTTATCTTAGAATAATATTTGATAATAATTATTAGTATTACACGACTAAAATTGCATTCATATATTCAAGTTTTGTTTACAACTTTTGAGAGAATTATCATCCGAATATTTTTCAAATTGCTCTAACTTTTGATATATTTCAGCAAATATCTCACTAATTAAAACTACTAGACACCTGTTGTGAATAACCTTTATAAGCATCTTCATAAAAATACAAAAATATGACCTAAATGTTGTTCTTTGAAGTAATTTTCCTATAACTTAAAACTATTTGGTTACAGCACAACTCCTAAGACTTTGTCATTGCTTCTTCATATATATTTAATAGCTTTAACATAACTTTGACGCACACAACGTACTTTAATGAACGCTAATTCAATTCTTGTGGTACTATAAAATATGTCTTCTCATTATTAATAAAAAGATAGAAACATCTCCTCTTTACTCAGATATTTTTTATTGCTCATGTTAACATAAAAATCATTTTCATGATAGATCATCTTGAAGTAAAATCAAATTGATTCCTCAAAATTAACATTTTCTTTTTGAATCTATGTTCCATTAAACCCTCTCATAACTTCAACATACAACTCCTAACTATAATTCCTTTATTGATTACCTCAACATTGAGTAGCTTTGTTGTTCTTAGATAATAATATCAATATGCATTTTCTTTAATCATTTGACATCATTAAGCTTTTCAAAAAAGTTTCAAAAAGAATTGTTAACCAAAGCATTACAATATCTCATATAACACTCCAACTCTTAATAATTGTCTTATCTAGACTTTAAGTTTTACCCTTATGCCTCTTCAAACATAAAAGCTGACTACAAGTCACCTTTTTTGTATCAACATATAATATAAATCAATATTTGTTCAACAAGCTTTTTAAAAAGATTTTTTTTCCGTAGAACTCTCATTTACTAATTTCTTAAGAAAATATTCCCATCTTTTGATGTCTTTACCTTTAATAAATATCCTACAAACTTCACTTCTAATGCATAGAACTTGATCAAAGTGAAATATTACCTCTCAAATTAGCTATTTTATATATATCCTCTTTCCTTTTCTTGATGTCAAGACTATTATATAAACCATCATAACCAGTAGTATTCACCCTTCTCACTAGTCCTTCTGCATGACTTGTAACTTTCTTAAATT
This sequence comes from Phalaenopsis aphrodite, assembly GCA_003013225.1. Taxonomy (NCBI): domain Eukaryota; kingdom Viridiplantae; phylum Streptophyta; class Magnoliopsida; order Asparagales; family Orchidaceae; genus Phalaenopsis; species Phalaenopsis aphrodite. The sequence goes on from NEWO01000007.1 coordinate 4,931,157, forward strand.
ATTAGAAGCCTAAATAATATTTAACTTTTTAGCATTTATAACTTACAAGAAACTTTATTTTACTTAATTAACTTTTATATCTCCTCATTCTACCCCCAAATCTCCTTCAAATCATAACTCCATTTCTAGACCATCCTAAAACATTTATGGCAATGTTTTTCACTAAACTAGCTATCTTACCCCACATCAAGTTTGCCTAAAAAATAACAATAATAAATTAAAAATAAAAATCAATTTTCCTCTCTTAACAAACTTAGTAGGAAAAATTAACAATTTCTCACCTTTCAAATATCATCACTCCATACAAATGCATCATATATTCAGTTGTCAAAGTACGTAAAAAATTCTACAAAACATGGCCTAGAGCTCTTAGAGGCTACTAGAGTTACAAATGTGTGAAGATCTTAACTTTTTTCCAACATTACTTCTATCAACATAAAATTAAACGGCTCTACATAACATGGACTGCTTAATGTCTTATCATGCAAAAAAAAAACATTAAAATATGTCACCACATGAAGATGTGAACCCTAAAAAGAAACACGATTAAGAGCAAAAATGTAAAAAACAATTAAATTGGAGCAAGTTCACAAATTCAACGCCCTAAATTCTTATACTAGGTTAGCACAGGCAGGTTATTTTTTCACTAATTATTATTCAGCGAGTAAAGCTTCGATATTATATTTTCCCTTTCGTATTCCACTTCTGTATTGGTTTTCACCAAACTGATATCAAAGCCCATGGCGGAAAGTGGAAACAACCCAATGCGCGACAACAATCAGCGTTGTGAAACTTGGCAGGAAGCTCACACAACCTTGGAACAAAAATTAGAAAGACTAAAAGCTGAATTTTAGTTCTTTGTTACATAAATATGGTATGAACTTTGCGCTATTGATAGCGGCAGCAGCATCACTAAACCAGTAACCACATCAGCTACTATGGCACCCATACCAATGACAGGTGACAACATCGCGGTGACTCGAGATTGGAGGTGACCCCAAAGACTTCATTCATTGGCTAGATTTGAGCATCCCGAATTTGGAGAGAAGAAAATTCCCTTTGGTCGGCAGACTACTTGCTCCAATTCTGAATAGGATGAAAAAACCCTGATTCACATACCAAGTTACCCTCAAGACAGTTCACACTACACAGTGATTTCAAGGCGACAATTGATATTCCACAAATTGATTACCGCCTACACATTGAAGACTACATCAATTGGAAACACTTGGTGAAATCCTTCTTTGAATATATGGATATACCCCCTGAAGCAAGTCGGGTTTGTTGCCTGCATGATGGCAACAACTAGTCCAATCCCATCAGAGGGAAGGTCAGCGACCTACTAAAACATATACTAAATGAAACTACTTGCGCGTGGACTTTTTTTGTTATACAAATATTATATGTTCAATGTCATCATTGTAAACAAGAATCGCGAACAGAGTGTATTTAAAGGAGTTTATCACCTTAGTGCTTGTAATGATCTCAATGGATCAAATCAACATATTGTTAGCTCACTATATTAGATGACTTACAGATTCAATTCAGGATAAGTTAGAGATGAACATCAATTGGTCGTAGTCACAAGCTGTAAATTGTACTTATAAAGTTGAATTGCAACTTAACCAAAGCTCTACCACTTCAGTTCCACAGTGCTAATTATCCTATCTGGAAGGTGGACAACAAGGCGCCAGTGAAGAATGTTGTAACTCTAGATCAAGCGTATAACTAACCCGGTCCTTCTTAATGCTTTAGATGCTTTCAACCAGGACAACACTCAAACAAATACCCAAACCCCAAAACATTGTCAAGTCGAATTAGCTGAAGGGAGATAAGATAACGAGTTATTTTCATGTATTTTAGAAAAAGTATTGCAGCCCCACAGCCAACTAATTGTGTCACAAAGACACTCTCTTTCGGATGAGGTGAGCCATTGGAGAAAAGATATGTGAACTTAATTATAATTGATAGTTGTTGTACTGATAACATTATTGATAATAGTGCGGTCAATGCGTTGCAATTGAAGACTTCCAAACATCCATAACCTTATAAGATAAGCTGGATTAACAAAGGGGTGGAAGTGTGGAAACGATGCTTGCAAGTAACTTTCTCCATGGGTGAAATTTTTTGTGAAGTGGTATTCTATGTTATTGACATGGAGGATTGACAATTTAACTTGAGAAGACCATGGTAGTTCGATATAAGTGTGCAATAAAATTGGCATGACAATTCATATTCTTTTGAGTGAAAGGTAATAAAATTTGCCAACTTCCTACACTGGTGAACAAAACCTCTAAAACGTAAAAGTCCGCATATTTCAATGTCTCTGACTCCCAACACATTTCAATCCTTAAGACTAAATATCAACAACATGCCATTTGGATAGCTGAATAGAACGCAGAAATTGAGAAAATTCCAGTTGCCATCCAAAATTTGCTACGTCAGTTTGATGACATTGTGTCGTTCGACCTACCACATTAGTAACCTCTGACGTAAGTTATACAACATCCAATCAACTTCATACTGAGAACCAATTTACCCTACCTGTTATCCCCAAAGGAACACAAAATCTTATGAGATATTGTTGATGAACTTTTACAAAAGCAACTAATCCGGCATAGTCTGAGTCCATGCACTATCCCGCCATTGATTGTTTTGATGAAAGATGAATCATGGTTGATGTGCAACGACAACGAAGCTATTAATAAGATTAGCCTGAAGTTTCATTTTCCAATGCCACAATGGGAAGATCTATTAGATTCGTTGGCAAGCACCCATCACTTCTCCAAATTGGACTGGAGGAGTGGATATCACCAAGTTCGCATTCGAGTTTGTGATGAATGGTAAACAATCTTCGAGGCTTGAGAAGGCCTATATGAGTGGTAAGCAATGCCATTCAATTTGTGCAATAAACATGGTATGTGGCTAATGACTGAGGTACTAAAGCCCTTCCTCAAACATTTTTGTGTAGTTCATTTTGATGACATCTTAATGTATAGTCATAATATCGACGAACAATACACCACCTCAAACTTATAGTTACTATAATAAGGGGCAACAAATTGTACATGAATTCTAAAAAATGTGAGTTCACAATGATAGAATCACACTTCTGGGTTTTATTATAAGTGTTGAAGGTGCTCAAACTGACCCTAAAAGAATTGAAGCAATCCAATCATGGAAAACATCTTCTGTCATCAAAGTTCACAATTTTCACGGCCTTGTGAATTTCTATAGTAGTTTTACTCAAGATTTCAACACAATAGTAGCACCCTTAAGCGATTATATGAAGCTGAAATAGTTTCATAGGGGTTCCCCAAAAAGAATCTAGTTTCCAATTACTGAAATAGCTACCGAGTTCAATGATACACCTCAAAATTATATGTTTTAAATATATATTTAATGTTCATTTTATGTACATTTTTTATGATATTGCGCTTTAATGAAAGGTATTTAACATGTTTTTGATTTCAGGTACAGGAAATGAAATTTAAAGGAAAATGAGAGATAATGGAGGCAAAACGATGCCGTGAAGCAGTGGCGCCTAAGCGCCAGAGACGGAAGAAGACTGGCACCTAGGCGCCAAATCCAAAGCCTAGGCGCCAGTGACGGTTTTTCTTGGTGATGCATTGTATTTGGACGAATTTTGAATGAATGTTTAATGTGCCTCTTAGGGATTTCGAGATTCTTATATAATATGGCCAAAAAAGAGTTTAAAGAGGACTTTTATGAGAGGAAAAACTTAGATCATTTGGAGAGTCCACTAAATTAGAGAGTAGAATAGAGTCTTAGTGTTGTTTTTCTTTTGAGAAGAGTTTGAAGATTGCTTCAAAGGGACTTCAAGATTTGCTTGTAGAGAAGCCTAAGATAAGTATTTTTGTTTAAGTTATAATTTCTTGTGTGAACTTGATCTTAAATACAAATTTATGTGTTTTTGTGTTATCTCCATGAATTCTGAGTAGTTTTCTTTCTTTCTCCTTGTTATGATGATTAATCACGTAGGATGAGAATGATTTGATTCTGAGTAGTTTTCTTTATTTCTCATTGTTATGATGATTAATCATGTAAGATGAGAATGATTTCAAGATTTCTTTTTATTTTAAATTTTGTGATGGTATTTTCACTGGTTCTTCATTGACTTTACAAACTAGCCACTTATGAGGTTAAAATTCATTGTGAAACATAAAGACCCGGGAGGGCTATGATTTCATCCTACTTGTGAGTATCACGTTAACCTTTAGGATGGGAGACCGACTTAGTTCACTGGTTAGTGCAAATCAAAAAGGAGATAATTTTTTATGGGTGTATAATTGATGTTTTTAGGGTGATAGACTAGATTCTTTTTGTCAATTCGGTCTTGAGTTTGGAACCTGAGCCCCTAGTATGTCATATAGAGAGGGTATAGTGGGTAACCTGGAGGTAAGAGACCATAATCTACTCAGCACTACTATATAATCAGGAAACAAACTTAAAATTAGCCAACATTCTTTACATGCATTGAAAATGGGTAAAGAATGAGTATGCTCTTATTTGTCACAATACAACATTTGATATTTTTAAATATTCAAATCCTACACTGATCATGATCTCTTTGCAAGGGGAAAGATCTTTTCCATATCATTTGAACTCTTTTTAACAGTGTTAAGTTAGAAAATTTACACTTACTTTCTACTTGGAATTAAATCTTGCATAAATTTAGTTTTAATCTTTTCAAAGCATTTCAACATTTTTCTCCTATTAATTGTGTTTGTAGTTTTAATAGAAGTTCTTCTACGTCATTTTCGAAAGTTAAAGCTTCACTGTGGAATCGATACTAAAATTTTTAAAGAAAGTTTTATATTACTTAAAACGACACGTATACTTGCGTAGTATCCCTAGTGTAAAGCTTATTCTTCGTTCCTAAATCATTTTATTTGTTCACACTAACTGCCAAAATATAAATTGTGTCAAGTTTTTAACAATCTATTGGAATATAAAATATCTACGTAATTGCGGGTCGGGTCATTCAACACAAACCTTAATTATTCCAGATTTTGAAAATCGTTTCAACAGAAAATTGATGCTTCTTACCTAGAAATTGGGGGTTGTGTTGACACAAGAAAATAAACCAATAGAATTTTTAGTCAAAAGCTCACTTTAGCAAGTCATAAGGGTGTAGATACGAGCAATATTTATGTTCAATAATTTGGATATTTAAACCGTGGGAATCTTATTTGCTTCACCAAGAACTTGCGCTGGTTGGTGACCACCAGTCACTTCAAATTTATCCAGTTGCAAAAGAATTTAAATCGTATGCATGAAAGTTAGGTGGTGTTTTTGCAAAAAATTAACTTTTTCGTAGAACATCACGCAAGAACTTGAAATAGAGTGAACATATTGAGTCGCTGAGCTGGTTTACTCACTACAATAAAAAACGCTATCACTAGCATGTATGGTATTAAGGAGCTGTATGCAAAATATACTGATTTTGCTTTATCATGGAGACTTGCCGATAGAGCAATGGAGAAAAAAGATTCATGTAGTCGACCCCACGTAGTGGGATTAAGGCTTTGTTGTTATTGTTGTTGTTGTTGTGGAGACTTGTCGCAACTTCATTGCTACAAGTGATTCCTCCATACAACAAGATACCTCTTCAAAAGAAAGCAATTATTCATTCTGAATAACTCATTGCGACAATATCTCATACAAGAATGCCACATTGGAGGATTGGCCACACACACATGCTTTCATAATGTGGCATCTTTTGGCTGAAACTTTGTCATGGCATCAACTGATTCATGATTAAATGCTCTATGTGCCAAATATACAAAAAAACTGAACAAAACACGGGTTTCTACTCTCCTCTACCAGTTCTTGATTCCATCTGGGAAGATCTAAACATTAATTTCATGTTGCAATTACCAAGTACAAAAAGGGTTTAGACTTAATTATGGTGGGGGTCCCTTGGTTTGCAAAAAAAATTTGATTCAATCAATATGACTAAGCTAATTTTCAAAAAAATTGTTCGTTTACATGGAGTACCACATAGCATAACTTTTGACCATGATGTGAAAATCACGAGCTATTTTGGAAAAAGCTGCAAACTGAACTCAAGTTTAGTTATGCCTATCATCCATAATCTGATGTGCAAACAAAAGTTATCAACCATACTGTTCACGGCAAGATTCTTTGGCTCCTCCAAAACATTGGAATGAATTTTTGGGCCAAGTTGAATTTGCATTCAAATCCATGCAAAATCAATAAAATGGATTATAATAAAGAACCAAATCATACCATGAAAGTCACTATGTTATCACAATCCATCAAATGAACAAATGCTAAAAAATGTCAAGAATAAGCTTACATTAAGCAATCAAACATACAAACAACAA
>NEWO01000007.1:4938166-4950509 GCA_003013225.1 Phalaenopsis aphrodite
CTGATTGTAGCCATAATTGAAGCAAACAAATAAATAAAATGCTATAAAAATAAGTAACAGCAAATTTATCAAAGAAAACCTTCTCAAGCTGATTCATAAGAGAAACAAGGAGAGCACTAGTAGTCTTCGTGCGCTCCTTCTGAGGGATCTTGAGTCCTCTATCCATCGCATACAATCGACCTGGAAAACAAACAATGAATTACTCAAAACACCAAATAGAAATGAATTGAAATTAAAATAATAGACTAGGGTTTATATATCATTTTACAATAGTAGGCAATAAGGGGCTCGTGCTTCTGAAGCTCATCGGCTCTCTGCAAGAATGGAAGGAGAAGCTTCGCTGGTTCAGCATCACTTGCCATGGCGGATCTCCCAACTCTTCTGCTCTTCCCTACTTCTATTAAAATAATAAATCAAATCAGCATTGTAGTGAGAATGAGAAGAAAGTTCTTATAGCTTTGCATTAATAGGAGATTAGTAAAATGCACAAAGATGAAATAAATTTGAAAAAAAATTAAAATATTACATAATTTAATTATTTTATCCAAAACAAATTGATTAAGAGATTGAATATGATCGTATTGTCAAACTTTTAAATTTAGATTTAAGTCACATGCAAAAAAATAAGAAAAAAAAAGTGTAAAATGTTGAAACAATGCTAGTATCGATTATATTTTCTCTAGTGGCAAAAATTTTGGCATCTCCATTCATTAATTGCCCATTCAATAATGAACCACAATTGCCTATGTATGGGCTAGTCGTCAGACTTCATAACTCAAGGACATCTCCATTTATTAATTGCCCATTCAATTGTGTACCACAATTGCCTATGTAGGGGCTATTTAGTCATCAGAATTTATAACTCAAGGGTTTTCTAGATGCAGTCTAATTGAGATGATGAAATAAGTTGCCAGCCACTGTAATTAAAACCAGCCAAACAATTTGTCTAAAGTTAATCACTAAGAATTAGTAAATCCGGATACATAGGAATTGCTAAATCCTACATGAAATATATCCCAAAAGTTGCCAAATAGCCCCTAAATCCTACAGATTTGTACATTTTATTTTACCTCCGTTTTGACCTAAATGCTAAAAAACATGGAATTCAGCAGATTTAAGCGATTTAGACAAATAGAATAACACAATTTCATACCTGTGCCAGAAAGCTCCCGCCGCTACGTCTTCGTTTATTTTTCTTCTACAATTCAACTAGTAGTAAAAGGAGAAGAAACACGAACGTCGCGATCTCATCGATGCCTTCACTAGCAACCTCCCGTCGCGACTTCCGTGCTTCTTTGTTCGTCAAGGGTTTCTGGCGAAGAAGACGGAAGGGTTCGTCAACGGTTTCGGGCGAAGTAGACGGAAGGGGTAGAAGTCGAGACTTCGGTGAGCATGTTTGTGAGGTAAATTTTGGGGGCATGTGTAGTAACGGATTTAGAGCAGGATTTAAGNTAGACGGAAGGGGTAGAAGTCGAGACTTCGGTGAGCATGTTTGTGAGGTAAATTTTGGGGGCATGTGTAGTAACGGATTTAGAGCAGGATTTAAGCTGGATTTAACCTAAATCTTGCCAGACGGTCTCGGATTTGATAAATCCTGATTTCACGGATTTCGGCCTTAAATCCTGAATTCACTAAATCCCGTGAATCGATGGATTTAATAAATCCGGGATGGACGCGTTGCGAGCAAAAAAAACGCGAAAAGTTACCTTCCTCAAAGGTTTCGGGTAAGAGAGGAACCGCGAACCCGTCGTTGCATCCCCAGCTAGCTCTAATTGTGACTGTATCGCGAGGGCTCGGTGAAGGAGGCGATTATGGTTTTGGACGAAACAGAGGGGAGAGACATGCGAGGGTCGGAGCAAGGAAGGCGAGTGCTTCCATTAACTTTATTAAAGTTAATTTTATTAATTGATAATTAATAATTTGTCAAAATATTATCAGATTAATTATACTTAAATAAATATATTTATTATTTAATTATTAATTAAAAATTAATATAATTTCATTTTTCATTCAATAAATTTATAAGTAATTATTAATAAATATATTTAATAATTAACTAATTATTCTCCTATAAATATTAACCTTCTATTTAATAATTAATTCAATAAAAAATTTATTAATAATTAATTAGTTTAGTAAACCAAAAATTATGAAGTAGCATATTTTGAAACAAAATATCAATTGAATTTTAGAAGTTTGTTTGGCAATTTTAAAATATTTTAAAAAGTTGAATTTACATGATTTATTAAATTTTATTATAATTTATTAGTAAAGTCAAAACAGATTTTTAAATTCTAACAGAATTTGTCAAACAATTTTAGCATGATTTATTAAATTCATTGCCAAAAAAGTTTTTAGATTTAACTCTTTCAAGATTTACTAAATCTGACTTTACCTGACTTAGCCAATCCTGCTAACTTAAATCTCATTCGTTGCCATGTAGCCCATTGCATACTTGTCGTCCAATTATATTAAACTTTTAAAAGTGAATAAGGCATTTTCATATATAAAGAAGGTGACTTGTATGTCAAAATTGGAGTTTAGGTGCTAGATGTGGAAATACATAAAAACAATAATTTGTTGTTTACTTACAAACCACTCAATTCTAATTTTTATTCATTTAGATATCTAATATCTCAACTTTAATTTTGTATATTTATATCACCAAAATTTTTCATCATTTTTTTTAAAAAAAAAAAATGAAGTACAATTTTAATATGGAGGATGACTTAAGAAAATCACAATCATGTTAATTGAAGTCTTTACTTCTCCTCCTTCCATCTTTTTCACTCGAAACCGTTAGCAGTTAAAAAAGCACACAAGTCACGACGCGAGGTTACTGCAAAAGGCATCAATGGCATCGCAAAGTTTGTCTTTCTTCTCCTCACACTGCTAGTTGAAATCATAGAAGAATAACAAAGCGAAGAAGTAGCCACGGAAGCTCGTTGGCAAAGGTTTGAAATGGTGTTATTTTTATTCATCTAAATATCTTTTATATGCTGACTAATATTAGGATTTAGTAAATCTAATTTGAATTTAATGAATCATGGAAGGATTAAATCCCAAAATTTATTTTGTAGCGAATTTAGTAAAATATGTTAAATCATGTCAAATTATTTGACAATAAAGATTTAAAAGACTATCATATTTGGTAGAATAAAATTTATAATTAAATTTGACTATATTATTATTATTATTATTAAAAGCAATTATTAAATTTAAAAAAATTCAATTTAATTTTTATTTCTATTTTACTAATTAATAATTAATTCAATATTAATAAAAATATTTATTAAACTAATTATTTATTAAGCAACAATTAAACATTAATCAATTGATAATTAATTAGTTATTAATTATACTAATTAAAAATTACATATAATTTTATTTAAAATTTAAATTTAAAAATGTAGTTTTATTCACCAATTAACTATTAAAGAATTACATGCATATTTATTTGATTATAGTTATTTGATAATATATTGATTAATTATTAGTTATTAATCAATTAAATTAATAAAATTAACTTAAATAAAATAAATTAAAATCACATAACAAAAGGATTTTGTAGGTTTTAGGGCCTATTTGGCAACTTTTGGGATTTAGTAACTCAGTGATTAAATTTTAGAAATTGATTTAAGATAAATTATTTGGCAAATTTCACCATTTCAATTTCACAGCATTTAGAAAACTCATGGGCTATGAATACGACCAAATGGCCTATACATAGACAAATCTGGTGCAAAATTGAATGGTCAAATAATGAATGGTGACATCAAAATTTTAGCGCTAAAGAAAATTTAGTCGATGTTAGCATTACTTTGATATTTTACACAATTTTTACTTATTTTCTATCAGCTGGTGTGTTGCAACTTAGATTATGTTGAATAGTATTTACCAAATCCGATAAATATGAATTTATTAAATCCAATACGACCGAGGAGCTTGCAAGCGATGAAGAGATAAATAGGCATTGTAATTGGATTTAGTAAATTTAGATTTTCATCATAAAAGTTACCAATTATGAGAGAAAAAGACAGTACATGAATGTTGTATCCAAAATTATCTCGTGGATCACACCCAAAGAATAAAACGTTGAAAAGAAGAGAGAAACAAAAAAAGAAAAGAAGTTAAATAAAGTAAATAATAACACAGTTTCTCTGAGAATGAATTCAGGAGTCTCTTCTTAAAGAAATGAACCCCCTATTTATAGATCATATGAGGTGTCTCGCAAGTTACACATTTATCATTGTTTTAATAGAAACATTACAAATAATTAATACAACTCTTCATATTTGTAACTGACCCTGCTATCCATAATTGATGCTAATGATGTTTGATATTTGTAAGTGCTAAAAAAGAAAGCACTTAATGACCTACCGATGTTGTCAATTGGTTATCTAACAATCATTCAGTCATCCAACATGTTTTCGGTTGGCTAGAAAGTCTTTGGTCGACTTTCTTAGGAGAATCTTCATTGGAGACCCCAATCTCATTATGATGAACTTGGACCATTTGGTAGAAGGTGTATCACTGTAATTAAACATACAACTCTTCTCTGGACAAGGTGCCTTCTAAGTGGATCTGAAAGATAACAAGGTGTCTTTTGGTCATCTCTGTGAAGAATCTTGAATGTGCTAGTTGTAGTCGTCTGCCCCTCGGATATGGTGCCTCTTGTTATTTCATTCGGTAGAGCTTTCTTTAAGTTGGCTCATGGTTTTGACTAAATGGAACAATATTTAGATTCTCCATCTTCGTACTCCCGATGCAACCCTTTAGTGATGCTCAATGATATCCGTTGAATTTCTTCTAGATTTGTGCGACCATTTTTTTATTGTACAACAATAAATTTGATTTAACAGAATGTTAGATTTAATTTTTAATTTTTTTTGTTTGGGTAAATCAGTTACTCTGAAGACATCTTGCACAACACCAACAACAGCCATCTTAATCACCTCCTAGCAAACCTTGTAAGAATATGCAGACAAATCATATGGTCCAGCAGAACCTTCCATTAATATTCAAAGCAACAAATCTTTAGAACATTCTCATTAACAAACCTTCCATTAATATCTGAAGCAACAAAATTTTCTAGATTCTTAGAAACCTTAATAAAAGGCTCACAATTAGGAGGTACTACGACATGATCTTTAATAATATATCTATATTCTTTAACATTTTAAAAACCAATGTTAGAATTATTCATAAGATTACTTTTTTCTTGCTTCTTCCCAATAAAATCAGGGGACTTAGTGATTTTTCTTTTCTTTAATTCAGGATGGGAAATATAACAAGTGGAATGTAGCTGCCCAAACATTTTGCACTTAGTATAATAATTTGACACAAATTCCATTTCAACAGATTGTCAATATCCATTAGAATTCACAATTCAAATAGAATCATGAAAACAGTTGTAACATCTCTCTCAGCCAAGACCCTAACCACCGAAAGCGTAGAGCAGTTAAGAGTGGCAAGATCCACCTTCAAGGGATTATCAAAAATAGATCCCAAAGAATAAAGAATCTTCAAGTTAAAAAGGTGAAGATTCAAACCTAAAAATCTCATACAAACCAGCACAATAGGAGGTTCCTCCATAGGATTAAAGTTAGGAGTTCATTTCAAAATTTTCATATAAAAATTTTCAATTAAAAGGACGTTTGTCGAAAAGATAGAGGTGTTTGTCAAGAAGATAGAGGTGCAATCCTCTTCTTTCTCCAGTCTGATCATCAGACTCCTCCTATCAATTAAATCTATATTCCAATTACCAAAAAGCTTTACATCCTCATAGAATTTCGAAATGACTTCCATTTTCGGGTGAGCAAAAGCAAATTTAACCACCAGTATGAATGTAAGAGGCTCCACAAGTACATTCATATCTTCATTAAGTATAAGAAGAGCCAAATTACCATCTTTTATTGACAATTTTTTGAATAATCCATTTGATGTACTATCAACAAGTTGTTCTTTGAAAGAAGACAAGAAAAGAGCATTTATCAGTTCTTTAGATCTTCCTGCCACAACATCTCCAAACGATGCAACAGATTCACAAGAGGGGGAAGTCATAATAAAGGAGAGACAACCAAAAGAAAACCTCAAACAAAGATTAAGAGCAAGAAACACTCAGCAAATGTGAAGGAAAGCCGAAAAACCCTCAAACTACAAGAGCTCAGATTCATGGTTGCAAATACGCTAGCCTAAAAGAGAAGGATTGCCAAGAACAACAACATAATTCAAATATAAAACATTTAATCTCCTAATCAAATGATCATATGGTTGACATTTAATGTGACCAAAACATCTAAGATGACTCTCTCTAATCTTATTTGACACTGGAGCTACACCAACTGTTTCATATATACATTCATTTCACTCTTTTTCTCTAACTGTCAAGCCACTCATCCACTTAAGCATTCTCATATCAGCAATACTAAATTTAGTTTTATGCTTCTATTTTACATGACAACATTCTACATCATAAAGCAATGCAAGTCTCACCACCATCTTGTAATTTTTTTTTAAGTATAAGTTGTACTTTTCTATCACACAATACCCCCAATGCATTCCTCCACGTCAACCATCCAACTTGAATTCTATTAGTAACAAACAATATACTTTTTTAAAGATGTTGCAAAATATTTTTATTTGTTGTTAATATTAAAAAAGTCTAAGATCTATTATGTGAATTAATTAGATGACTTTAGTACAGAAAAGTAGCTTAATAACATATAACTGCCAAAGTCACATCAATCACAACATAACAAACCCTAACTATAATCTACTGCAATCACAAAAAAATCATAAGATTCCACTTGCGTAAAATCGAAATAAGATTAAAGGCTCAACTGACATAACTATGACAACAATAAGATAAAAACCACCAAACTGTTTTGCTGAGTGATAATAACTCTATGATAACCTGAGTAAAGTAACTTTTTTATTATAAGCCATATTTTAATTATTATTATAATAAAAATTTAAAAATATTTCATGCCTTGCTTGGGCTTATGCAGTAATGCTTCTTTTGTGATTGGAGATGGTTAAATAATAATATATGTAAGTGAATTTAGCCACATCTCTCTCTCTCTCTCTCTCTCTCTCTCTCTATATATATATATAGAAACACACACACACGCTACCATTTTAAATGCCACAATTATTTCTCCCCAAAAGAAATCCTAGCCTTTCATTTTATCTTACTTTTATTGGATTTCAAATCTTCATCCTTAATTTTCAAATATGAAGCTTGACCCTATCTTATATCTATTTAATCAATAAGCTCATAAATAAATATGAAAGAAATCATTTTAATTATCAAACATCTTTGTGTTAATTACAAATCTAATATAATATACATTCAAATATAACAATATAATATGATATATTGTTCATATAAAAATGCAGATGTTCCCTCTATTTGTAAGCGTAAACGCAATTTTTTAATTAATTAATTAAGTCACCAATTCATTCACTTCGACTTCACCAATTCACACTTGTCAGACTGGCTAACCCTTACATATTAATGTGTTTATGTCAATCAAATTAAATCTTTTTCTCGAGTAGCTCTCATGTTAGCTATGAGTCCCTATACTTTCTATTCTGATGTAATCACCATATTCACCTCTTTAGTTTGATGTGAGTCCTTATGTTTTTGATCTTAGATGTGTTCAGGTCTGTCAAATCAAAATTTTCTTGATTAACTCTCAAGTTAGATGTGAGTCCCTATACTTTTTATCTTGACCTAATGGTTTCGAAATGACGAACACCCATGGGTGTTCACCGAAACACCAAAAAAATATTCTCTTATATATAATTATCCCTATACATAATTATTGTTCAAGTTCCTCGTCCTCTTCGATTTAACCTGATAAGAGAAAAGAAAAAGCTCTAACATGGCAACAAATTTTGGAAGGAACCCTCCAACTTAATGTAGGAAGTTAGTTTGAGGCTCTGGCGAGCTTACAGGCTTCCAGGAGTTGTCCCGCATGGCTAGATTTTATCAAAGCACGAGGACAAACAACAGAAGGTGAAGGTTACAGAGGGTGTCCTGCCTTGCTTAGGCTTTTCACCTTCGAGATCGAAATGACGAGGAGAGAATATCATATAAGGAATTTGCATGCATGCAAATTTTGGGTACATACATCGAACAACAATGTTGTATGCGGAATCCACATGTATACGGACTCCGCACGTCATAGTTTTTCCAAGCGAGAATATATCACTTACGGAGTGCATAGGAATGCGGATTTCGTAGATGTTAAAAATAGAGCATATATATAATTAACCAATATTCAAATGTTAAAAAAAAGAAAAAAAAAACAAATATTCAAGCGTTGAGATATTATATATTATTGTATAAAATTAGCTGAAATACATACATTGAATGCATATATAATTTGAATATAAAGAATATATGATTTCTACAAAAAATATTGGAGGAAAAACAAGTAAAACTTTGCATATTATGAATTTCATATAAATATGTAAACTTAAAAGATAAATAGAACTCTGTTTGATTGTTTACATGGTAAGTATTGATGCAAAGGCCGAAGAGTTGGTCAGGTCGATTAGCTTGCATAGTTAACTATTTTCCATTAAAAAGTTATTATTGATCAATTTAAACAATACTCATTAGCATTATTAAAAATGGAAGATTTATATACATACCACTTAACTCTTATATCTAACGCCTAAATTTTAATTTTACATATAGCTATGCATAAAAAGGTGTATTTCACTTCAAACAATAACAAGTGGTATATAAGTTCAAGTGTTAAATATGTAAAAACTTAAGAATTGGTGTGGTATGTGTGCAAATGACCATATAAAAATTTAGAAATTCAATTGGGTGGAAAATGAAAATCATAAAGAAGTTACATTCAATATGCAAATCAAACTGCATGGTGTCTTAGCAAACTAGGAAACATACAAACAAAATCACATACTAAAATTGTTACTAATTGCATTCGACAGGATGACAGTCTTACTCGTCATCTTTCCTATAAAAAAGCATAACTACCGGTATATAACCGTTATTCATAAAGGAAAAAATAGCAAAGATATATATTAAAACTTGAAATAGCTTGATGAAAGACATTAGACTATTTCAGGCGGTGATGTAATCCCTTGTCATTTCATCCATTATGATTAACGGATAGCTGCCGGATGTTGTGTTTTATATAGGGGAGATGATGAGTAAAATTACTATCATGTCGGATGTCATTAGTTATAATTTTAGTATTTGACTTTTTGTTTGTATGTTTTATAATTTGCTAACATACTATGCAGTTTGATTTTCACACTGAATGTAATTTTTTTATTATTTTCATTTTCCACCCATCTGAATGCCCCTTTTTATCTTAACATTTATCCACATACACACACACACTACTATTATAAATGCTATGTTTTTTTTACCAAATGAAATCCTAGCCTTTCATTTTATTTTGCTTTTATGATTTACAAATCTTCACCTTTAATTTCTAAAGATGAAACTTTGCCCTTATCACATCTTATAGATTAAATGTATTATCTAAATCTAAAATCAATAAAGATATTAATTATCACTATAAATACATAATTAATATCATTTCAACTATGCAGGGAGTGTTGATTTGTTTTTTCAAAAAAGTTTACTGTTTTTGCTATTAATTATAAGGGGTATTTACTTATGTAATAATAATAATAATAATGATGTATATAAATAAAAAATACACTATTTATGTATAAGCAAGGTGGAATGTATGTAAAAAAATTAAGTTCAGGCGTTGGATATGTAAATAAATAGTAATTTAGTTGTATACATGTATGTAAATCCTTAATTAGAATTAGGGGTGTAAATGAGCCGAACACGAGCGAGCCCGGACTCAGCTCGTGTTCGGCTAGTTTATATTTTGAGCTCAAAAAGTGTGTTCGTGTTCGGCTCGTTAGCTTAACGAGCCGAACACGAGCCGTTTACAAACAAATAGTCGTTTTGATAACCCTAATCACGTAATCATAAGATGTTAAGGATTGTGGCAAGATTTAAAACATCATTTGAATCTAATTTAATGTTTTTTATTCTATTTTTTTAATTAATACTTTTAATTTATTATAAATCTTTGTAGCCTTGTAGTTAATTAAACTTTTTAAAAATATTACTCATCAAACTATATATATAAAATTGATTAGTAGTATTTCAAGCCAATACGAGCCTAACACGAAAGAACAAATATTTATTCATGTTGTTCGTGCTCGGCTAATTAACTTAGCGAACGAGCCGAACACGAGCTGTTCGCGAACAACGAGCCGTTTTGACAGCCCTAATTAGAATTGATGAAGGTTTCAGCTAATTGGTGTTCATTCTTTTCAATAAAATTGGCGTTTTCTAAAAGCTGTTAATTATAATTGTTGTTTCAATTTATTAATCAATTTCTCGATCTTAATTAGGAATAATCAATTTGTCCCACATCTTTAATTAGGAATTAAATACATTTATTAAATCCTTTGTAAATGTTGGAAACGGGAAGAATTAGAGCATCTATTTAAAAATCTCGATATTGTTAGAGTATTTTTAATTATTTGTTTCTCCTCTCCAGCATTAATTATGAACTAACTACAATTGTTATAGTTATTAGTTTCTTTTCTCTACAGTTAATTATGATTTAATTACATTTTTTTGTTAATAGTTCTCTTCTCTGCGTTAATTATGAATTAGTTATATTTATTTATTTTTTGCATGAGTTTAGATTGAAAGAAGTTTGAAACGGAAAACTAAAAAATATTATGAAATCAGCCAGAAAATATTTTGTGGCTAAATAATCAAACACAAAAATTAGTGTCTGTTATTTTCAACCAGAAAATCATCATCCGCGTCATACCCTTGTAACATGCATGTAACCTACCTGTAACACGTAGGGTACAGGGGGTATAACACGGATATAACCCCCCAATACCCTATGAATAGTCTCTTTGACGTACGCAACGTACGCAGCATTGTGTACGCCTTACGTACGCAAATTTTTCTCGATAAAATCAGCCGATAATAATGTTTTCTAGGAGAAAATCATAAGATTACCAGCTGATTTTTCAGCCATGTGTAATCCCATAGTATCCTTTCTTTTGTTCTTTATATTGTAGTTATGATTTAATTCCTGTTCTTGGATTGCTCTCTTATCTCTTTATTTATAGGTGGGAGAGGGCTAAAGTCAAGTCTATAAGAAGAATGGTATTGAAATAAAATGCATGAATTACACAGAAGGGTGTGATGAAATATTGTTATAAGATAGAGATATGCTAGTCATGGCTCTTAAATATATATTAATACTTCCCTAATTATACATGTATATATATGACGAAAATTCCTTGAGTTCTAATTGTTTATCATTTTCTAAATTTTAATAAATTTCAATTTATGACTTATTATTTGCTGTTATTCTTTAATTACTCAATAACATGAGAGTTTTTTTGCCTATCCATAAGCTCAAAGCTATTACCAACTATTTGCACTTCACCAACACATACTGCAATAACTCAGTTTAATTTTATTGCTTATATTAGTCTGAATTTTGAAATTATTTTGTCAATCATTACGGATACACTATCAACAAAATGTCATCTGACATGGATCTTGAGGTATAGTACAAATCTGGAGAATATTTTTAACCAAAAATACTTCAAACTTGAATTAAAAATCATCCATAAATATGATTTCGACAAACATATAGTCAAACTGTCAGACTCAGCGAGACGAACCTAATGACAGTGAAATTGACCCAATGTACGTCAAATCAAGAGAGAATCAAGCTCTTAAATTGTTTTTGAAAGTTTTGGATAGCTAATTGGAATATCAAATGTATTCCAAATCTGACAAACTTATAGTTGAATCAAACATTTAGATGAGACAAATTCAACGAGTCTAGAATCACTCCAATTACAACATCACAACAACGACAACAACAACAAGGCCTTAATCCCACTACGTGGGGTCGGCTACATGAATCTTTTTTCTTCATTGCATCCTATTTAGTGTCATATTTTCATTTAGTTCTAATAAATTAAGATCATTTTTTATACAATAAGCCCAAGTCTTCCTAGGTCTACATCTGCCTTTCTTAACAAGTTGAATCTAAAACATCTACTCTTCTAATTAGATCATCAGAAGGTCGACGTTTAATGTGACCAAACTATCTAAGATGATTCTCTTCAATTACAACATCACTAAGACACTAAAATATCTACAAAAATGTATTTGATTGTCTGAATCTCTCTGGGTCGTCCCGTAGAGTGGTTCAAATTTATTAGAGGAGATGACTCCCAAACACTATAAATAAAGCTCTACCTCTTCACGAATTCAGCGCTAGAGTAA
>NEWO01000007.1:4954305-4978600 GCA_003013225.1 Phalaenopsis aphrodite
CTCCTTCCATTTTTTAAACAGAATAATATTTAAACCAATATGTCAAAATAAGACAAGCCAATTTAAGACAAATACATATTGATCACCCAACAACATCCACTTATCTATTAAAAAGATTAAGACCAAAAGTCTAAAAAAGAATCCTCCTTCCATTTTTTAAACAGAATAATATTTAAAAAAAAATGTTAAAATTTTTATTATTTTAAATTCTTTATTTATTTTTAACTAGGGCGATTACATGCAAGACACCTAAAACATTGTTATTTACAAATCAAGCACTCTCTTTTATCCATCTTTCAAATTCTCACTCAAATAGCAAAGCTCATAAAAAAATGTTAACTCATATATTAAATTCACAATAATTTAATCGTGACACGAACAAATACATCAACTTTATAATTTTAAAAAAATACTCTTGATATAAAAATAATAATATTTTTCGTGCTTACGTAAGTATCCCTTTTAATGAATATGCTCGCAAATTCAAACACAAATTTACAAGCAGTTATTTTTGTCAAATCTGAATGGTTACAAATCAGATTTAGAATGTATTTCTGCATACGTACACCATATGTAGAAATGCATACCGTGACCGATCTCCACCGTTCATAGCAAATATGTATAACAGTGGGCCCTAATTTTAATTTTTTTTAATTAAAAAAAAATGATGAACGGCGGAGATCAGATACCGTATGCATTTCTGCATACGGGGTATCCGATCTCCACCGTTCATCACAACAATTATTTTTTAAATATAAAAAAAAAAATAATGAACGGTAGAGATCAGACACCGTGTACCGTATGTAATAATTTTTCTACAATGAAACGATCACCACCATTTTCTTAATTTTTTTTTTTATTTTTAAATCTTTTTGTCAGAGGGGAGGCTATCCATTCGAGGCCGAAATGGGCTCTCTTTCTGATGCGAATTCGGGCGGATGTCTGAGAATAGGTTGAAGGTAATTCAAATCAATACGTACACACGTGTGAGATATGTACACTCGAGACCTATGCGGGTTTCTCCTTAATACGCCCACTACAGATATATTTTAGATGAGTATATAAAAAATTTATATTTTATTATATATTTTTTCTAGCCGGTCAATATGATGATTTGTAATTTATTTGAGTTTTCTTTTTTTTTTTTAATTTTTATTTAAAGAATTTGAAAATTATTACTGTCATTTTTTAAGGAAAAGTGGTTGATTGAAAAATTTTAGGCATGCCACTAATTTGAGGGGATGCTGAAGTTACGAAATTCATTTTAGGGCATTTAGATACATGCCACCCAATTCGTGTGTATTTACATATCTGACACCAAATTTTATTTTTAATATTTATTACATTCAAAATTTTCAGGTCACATAAATAATATCACTACTTTAACATAATAAAAAAAAGGGTGGTTCGTGTTTAAAAAAGGTGTCACATATGTAAAAGTTTTAAGTTTAGGTGTTAGATATGTAAATACTAGTTCCAAATAAGGAAACGCACACTTCTCGGGCATGGTGAGACTAACGGTCTTGATCAAATAAAGATGGGCTACCGAAAGGCTTCTCTAGGTTGTGGATGGCAAGACACTGAAGAGCCAAAGAAGCGTGATAGGTGGTTGGCGCAAGGTCGAACAACCTAGGGCCGAGTGAACTCTAAGGCCGAACGTGGATGATTGACGTAGATCACACTAATCGGGATCACAAGTTTAAAGGAGTTGGTCGCACATGGGTCGGCGCTTGTTACGATCGTCACTCTGACTCATGATCGGGCAGCTCAAAGTTAAAAATGGTAAACACAAGCATCCAAGATTGTACTTGAGATAAAGGCTGAAAAGGGGATGATACTTGATGAATGTACTATACTTTCAAGCGTTGTTATTGTTAGAAGGGAGGGACTAAACTTAAATTTTACAAGGTCATGCTCGAACTTTTTGGCTGAATTCTTTTATTTAAATGATACATTGTGTCTGTTCAGGATGAGGGAAACTCTTATAAATATGTGAAATTGTACAAAAAAGGAAATTCTTGATTCTTATTCCTCCATTAAGGAATTTTTTAGATTATTTTTGTCTTTTCTCATGGAATCATTATTCCTTCTTCCTTTGTGGGTGTTATATTCCTTGGGTGTGGCTTGAGGATAAATTTGGATTCAACACCTTTGAAAAGATGCATAGAGTGTTGAGTCATGCCACAAATAAGAAGAGAAGCAACACAAGATAAAGAAAATATATGTGAGAATGCAAGTAATATGGACTGCACTAGAAACTTTGTAACCTATTAGATCTAATAATTTAAAGATATGGCGAGAGAAATTATTTGGGAAACATTTCAGCATGAAACAGACATGTTACTCCAACGGGTGGTTCCCCCACATCAAATATCTTGCTTGATTGCAGAAAGAACATTTTCCTTGATGCCAAGTGTGG
Source organism: Phalaenopsis aphrodite (assembly GCA_003013225.1). Lineage (NCBI taxonomy): Eukaryota > Viridiplantae > Streptophyta > Magnoliopsida > Asparagales > Orchidaceae > Phalaenopsis > Phalaenopsis aphrodite. The sequence goes on from NEWO01000007.1 coordinate 4,956,725, forward strand.
ATTTATCACTCAGATAGTGTTAGATTTCTACCCCGAGATCAAGACAGAATGAGGCGCACAAAAACATAGCAGCCATCCCCTTATAATAATTTCTCTTAATGAATCTCTAAATCTGAAGCTCTTGAACAATTCAAGATCCCAACTTTTGAGTCGTATTGAGGGAAGACTGATCTGACTGGTCATGTTGCCTTATTTGAGTTGATGGTGTGACTATTAAGGATAAACCATGCATTGAAGTGCCTACTTTTCCTTATGATCGTGAAGGAGTCCACAATCTGGTGGTTTAATAACTACCATCTGAGTAATAACTTCATTCGCTAAGTTTAAAGGGATGTTCTTGACACAATTTTTCTGTAAGCAAAATTTCCAAAAAAGTTCTCGAACATTGCTGCAGTTGTGACAGGAATAAGGTGAATCATTGTGCGTATTCATTACCAGATTCTAGAGGGAAATATTGAAAGTATGAGATTCAGAACCAACGATTGCACATGCGGCCCTTGCCCAAGGGTTGAGAAAAGGTTTTTTAGGTTTGCCTTAGAGTGGTGGCAACGATCCAAGTCATTGACATAATTGTTGGAGCTTACCGACGATCACATCTCAACAAAGGAATACAACCTATCCATAGTCACTTGGAGATTCAAATGATCTTAGCCACATTCACCAAAAAGAAAATCTCATGATGGTAATTGGATGCTCAGCTATTCGCTGTGACCAGCGACACAAGGACACGCCCTCGACATGAACGCTACTATTCCCGATCACATCGAAATGAAGAAAGACAACCACCACTAACTTATCAACTCCCTTAGCCAACTCCGCTAATAGTCTCAATGACATATATTATGGATGCCACCCATAATATGGACTACTATCGAAAGCTCAAGCCCATAAATGACAAGGATATGCTTGGGATCAGAAATATATCGTGCCTACCATCACAACCAAAAAAATGATACAGAGGATTTTCGACACCTTCAGGCTCTAATATAGGAGTTGAGCTGAGCCGGAAAGCTGAAGGAATTCATCATAACCGGGCAACCAATCAACGTCCATGAAAGGCTTCAACAACAGAAGGGCAAGATGGCCTAGCCAGGGCTCATGCCATCCACATCACAAGGGTAATCCCTGCAATCTTGAGAAAAGATATGATATAAGCCTCTTGACAAACAAGTTTAAAAAGATTTTAATCATGTGCGCCATATGTGACGGCCTCAACCTTGCAACTAATTCGAGAACATCTGCCCATCATGTTTATCATGGAAGATCTACCTCCTAAAGAAAACCCTTACAACGATGTAATTGCTATCACAACCTTCATCAAAAACTTAATAAGGGGCATGGTACTTCATGAAGGAGCTATCCTTGGGGGGGATGTGGTGGAATTATAATTTATTAATCAAGTCCAGTTAATAAAACTTTTTTCTTGCATGAGAAATGTCAAATAATATAATAAATTATTATTAAGCTATTGAAAGATTATTGAATCAATATAAAATAATTTAAGTCAACGTTGGATCTATGTTGACTTAAATAATAGGCTAGTAACAAAGACTAATGATATATAAAATTTATATTAATATTAACTAACCTGGATGTATAATATGCTATTTCTCAGCCCGATTACTGAACATGGGTTGTTAAGTATTATGTTTGTTATGTCATCAATAAATTATTATCATGTCAAGAATATCGAGACACACATGAATCTCAAAATTTTTTTTTGATAAAAAAATATTCAAACTCTAATTAAAGATTATCCAGAACTCTAATTTTAACAAATTTATAATCAAATTGACCGGCGCAATGAGAAGACTACATTGACATCAAAATTTGTTCAATAAAAGTCAAATTAAGACCATAATGAGTCGTTAAGTCATTTTTGAAAGCTTCTACCACAAGAGTGAAAGTCAAATAGATTTCAAATAATATAAGCCTAAATTCAAATCAAGCGTCTCGATAAGATAAATCCAAGGAGCCTAATATCACTCAATTTCGACATGTTTAAGATAGTCAAATGTTCACAAAATACTATGCAATCAAGGGAAGCTCTTTAGACCTTTTATGGAGCGGCCTAAATTCCTTTCTTATTTGTAGGGACATCTCTCCCAAACTTTATAAATAAAGCTCCATCTCCTTCCTTAAGTGGGACCTAGATCCTAAATCGGAGGAAGCTCAAACCTTAGAAGAAATGAACAGAGGTCCAGGTTCTACATCAGAGGTCCAACGAACTCCAGCTGGTCATGCAACCACTCCAGCTGCTCTTTTAACCACTAACTATTGTCAACCACCGCTCGTGAGCCTCCATCAACCACCGTTTGACGCCCCTCATCGTTACAACAAAATCTCTTATGAAATCACAACATATGTTATGAATGCCGACGTAAGTTGTGAGTAACAAAGCACCATACGGAGCAGTGCGTCATCTTTAAATAATATATAGTGACTCACCTCAAAAATGATGTACTAAACTTCCAGTAACTGCACCCAACTGCAATCACTCTTAGTTGTTGTGTAAAAAAAATTGTACCTAAAAAAACTATGTAGTCATTTCTCACCCATAAGACAAGAACATGTACATGTACTCACAAAATCATAGTGGATTGTTCTGATTGGGTTAGCACCGAGTTATTTTTTCTTTTCAGTTTTTTCATGTGAAAACTTTTAGTGTCTCTACCTGTCTTTTTAATTTCCTGATTCTGTACTGAATTTTTGTTTAACACATAATAATCAAACAAATGCAATGAATTTTTCGGCCATCTGAGGGAATAACATGGCATTGTCTGTGGGAATAATTAACCCATAACCGAAGGACTTGAAACAATTATCGAATGTCCACTTGACATTATACTTACAACAACAAAGCATTCCGCTCTAACACTGACCATTCTAAGGGACAGTTACGGAGCTAAGGATGTCAAGTCTCTGTTACTTCTCATCGTTGAGGGCGTTATTTTTTTTGGCAAAGGTGCTTCGAGACCCTCTCTAGAGGATCAAGCGTGTAAGATGGAGGAGTCATATAATGAGATTTTTCAGCTCCTATATGAGGCTTGACATCAGATGCCCACAAAACCATTTCAACAACCGATGGAAAGTGCCTTGCTTGAGTGCACTCATATCGGACTCTTTCACTACAATGGAACCAAGGGTGTAAGTGAGTCAAGCTAAATCATGAGCCGGCTCGAGCTTGTATTGATAAGTTGCTCATGAACTAGGCTCAAGGAGCTAACAAGTCTAGCTCAAACTACCCCAGCTTGACTTGTTGCTCGTGAGCCAATTCGTTTAAAAAATGTTAATATAAAATATACTAAAAGATATTAAATTTAACAATCATAAAGTATCAAATATATTTAATTTGAGTTAAGTCTTATATAACACTAAGATGCTAAATAATCATTCTACCAAACGTTCTGACACGCATCATTAACAAATCTCTCTTATCTATAAATAAGGCTATTTTAAAATTTGGAAAAAATGAATTTTTTTTAATTAACAAAACATAAAAAACACGTTATATACACTTAAAAATTAATTTTTTAAAAAACACAAAATAGTGCTCAAATTAAATTTAAACGTGCTCGTAAGGTGTTAGACTCACAAAAAATGACAACACATAACAAACTGAACAAAGAAAAATACTCACAAATCAGTTTCTAAAAAAACAAACACACATAATTCAGTCCATCATCCAAATTCGTTACTGACATACCACTGTCTAGATTCAGTCCGAAACGCACGTGAGCAAACGTACATCGAACCTGGACGCATCTACGAGATTCAGGTTATCAAGACGCATTAAGCTAACCATCAGCAGTTAATTCCCTTGAAATCCTCCATGACTCGTTCGGTGACATCACTCCCCCACGCGCGAATCACGTGCATGTACCTGGACGCCGTCGGGAGCCGTGTGGGGCCCCCGAAATCCTCGTCATCCCACATTCCAAATTAACATATTCACAAGAAGATCGGACGGTCTGGAATTTATCACAATATAGCATAAAAAATTAAAAGTCGATTCAATATTTAAGTTTATTTTAAAAAAAATTAAAAACTATTATAATATAATTAATTAACTATTATATTAAAATTATTAAAATATTATTACTAAATTATATTAAAGGTGATAATATTTTTAATATGTCAAATAAAATAAAGAATTCAATAAAAATTTAAAAGTGATAAAGGGGACATATGGATAAATATAACATAGTCTGCAAATAAAAAAAATATATAAGGAAATAACTTCCAAGGTTCCATCTACAAATTAACAATTCAATTAGGGGCAGACTGAAAGTTCTTATCTTCAACAATGGCCTTCGGTTATAAAAGATGCCAGCAACCAAGCGGAGAAAGAAAATGAAAAGAATAGAGGCATGGAAGCAACGGTAATGGCGACGAGATACAAGAGGGCAATGGCTCCGCTGGACGCGAAGGCTCGAGCCAGGCTGTGGGAAGGTGGCAAAGCACCAGCCGCCGCCGCGATGGCCGTCAGTTGCCGGGATTCGGCAGGGAAATTGGGGCAATTGGTGCACGCCTTCTATGAAGCTTACCACACAGGAGATAAAGTTCAGGAGGAGGAGGAGGAGGAGGAGGACGAAGAGGGGAGATCGCCGGCAAAATGGCGGCAAGCGCTCGAGGCGGAGCTGAAGGATGCTGCGGTGGAGCCAGTTGTGGAGTGGATTAGGAATAAAGCGGAGGTTGCAGTTGGAGCTGCCGGTTTGGAATGCGATGAGGTTGTTAGGCGAAGGTTGGTTCGCTGGATGCAGGATGGTGGATTGGATGCCGGTAAGTGGTGGTATTTTATTTGATTGGTCCGTTTGGGGCAGCTTGTAAGGTGGTCTTTTGAAGACACACCTGATCTGTTTGAATAAACTGCATTTTATGAATTTATGCGTTTTCAAAACACTGAAAATATCACTTAGTTTATTAGCAGATTATTTTAATAAAAAAGCTGCAATTACCCCAAATATACACTTAACAATGACTGAATGGCTTAATTAACGGACGTTCAATGCAACTACCCCTAATGTACACTTAACAATGACTGAATGGCTTAATTAATGAACGTTCTATACAGGAATCTGCAAGTCGCGGTGGTACAACCCCTCCGGCATCCCGGCGGGCTGCCACGAATACATCGACGCGGTGGTCGGCGACACGCGTTACATCGTGGAGATAAACCTCGCCGGAGAATTCAAGATCGCGAGGCCATCGGAAGACTACAAGGAGCTTCTCAGCTACCTGCCGAGGGTATTCGTCGGCAGCCCGACGACGCTGCAGGCAGTGATCGGGCTGATGTGTCTGGCGGCACAAGAGTCGATCAAGAAAGCCGGCATGCACGTGCCGCCGTGGCGGCAAAGGAAATACATGAACCAAAAATGGTTCGGCGATTACAAGCGATATACGGATAATCATTCGTCTTCGCCTGAGTTGATAGGAAGAACGGGCCTTAAAGCTCGCAACGGCAGCCGGCGCTGCAGTGTGGGAACGGCGGGTGATGGCAAACTGGTAAATCGAATTTTCCTGAGGGGATGATCATCGTTTTAAAAGTCTCTGTAGCTGTACATATAGAGAAGATTGAGATGAGGAACTTAAACCCTAAATTTTAACTGTAGAATTGGGAGGAAAGGAAGACACATTTTTTGAATTTTTTTGTTTGGATAAAATGCGATATGGATATTGGCCGTTGAATTTGAGGTGTGGATAAGTTTTGACTTTTTAAGACTGGGAGTGCAGGGCATATCCTGAGGGAGATGCACGTGATTGCTATTTTGTTTTCATTGTAGGAAAATCAGTGACAAAGAGATAAGTTATGATTGAATGATTGGGTATAAGATAAAGTATTAATTGGCTAATGATTATTTGTCGCTTGGGGAGGGTGTGGAGTCATTTAGTTATATGCCATGAATTATATATTTAAGCATGTAACATGTATACTTTTATATTTATATGTATGATATTGAAATCTTTAATATCACAACAAAATTGTTATTATTATTATATTTTTTATATTAAGTATTAGGTGTTAGATATGCAAATACATTAAATTAATGTGGTGTGTTGTAAATTATCCTTTTTTTTTTATTTTTGGACTAAGACAATTGGGTTATTTGGATTAGATAAAAGAATGGTGTACATGAAATTATTTGCTTGTTTGGATTTGTAGTACATTAGTTGGGAATAAAATATGGGTCTTAAAGAGTATTTGTTTTGGACAAAATATTTATTTTACACATGGAAATAAATTATTATTTGATTTTCTTACTAAGCGGCTCAAAAAAACCCAAAATTGATTAAAATTCTCGCTTAGCTCGAGCTGATGAGCCCATCAGTAGTACCTATCTAACATGAATAAGGCATTCACATGTGATTTTCATATTTGTGAACTGTCATTTTTGCGGGTAAGACGATCGCCCGAATCTGTCATTTTAAATTTTTTTTTTTTTAATTTCCAACCAATGTGATATGTACTCGAGCATTGTGACCTGTCACTTGCTAAAAAAGCCAAAGAACATAAATTAGAAATTTGTTATTTTCTTCTTTTTCTCCAATCACTTAAGTAACATGAGCTGTCTTTTTCAAATATTCTCCAACATTTCAAGCTCCTTTGACAATGGCTAGTGAATCTCCGCATTCAATGTTCTTTTTTTCTAGTAAAAAAATTAAGGTTTGAAGAGACTTCTGAAGAGAACAACTGAGTTCGCATAGTCGTACGCTCAAGACCTTATATTCTCTATAAATTCCTTTAGATATATTATTAATTTGACAAATTGTTTTTTTTATTTTAATCCCTTACTATTCATAGAGATATATTGGTCATGCTAAGTTTGCATTTTCTGTTCTTTAGAGGGCTAGTATCACATTACAACTCCACATTTGTGTAATTAAAGTAAATCTTATGATGGCACACAGTTGCAACAGATGTGTATCTTAATTTTTCACATATATGTATATTCAAGTTTTATTAAAAAATGTAACATCTTATTACTATTACATAGATATAAGAAATGTAGAGGAATGCTATATTATTTCTTTGTGTAACTTTTTAATGGTTTGTCTTGCGACCTTCCAATGAACAGTCTATTACATTCATTCTTCCCATTTATATATGAGAGTTTTGCCCATAAAATATCCAAGGCTCATAATTACATTTTAGAACTTAAAGAAAATTTTTGATCTATCCTCTTTCACTTTTTTTTTTGCGAGGATATTATAATTAATATTATCCTGATAAGTCATATTTTGGAAATCATTCCCATCAGCTAATTTGGCCAATAGGAGAATTCTCTTAGGAGAGTTATTTTCGTTGGAGAACTGTTTTGAGAGAGTTCTCCTATGAGAGTTGTAATGGTAGAGATCCCCTGAACGAGTTTAGTTGTCAGGAAAAATCAACTATTATTTTAGACACATTTAGCTCCTGGAAAAATTTAGTTGTTTTCGTGGAAATTTCAGCTCCTGAATGGATTGAGTTGTTTTCTTGGACAAATTCAACTCTTGAATGAATTAAGTTGTTTTCAGGGACAAGTTCAGCTCCTAGACTAACTGGGCTATTTTTCCAGATGAATTTAGCTCCTTGATGAGCTGAAATATTTTCTCAGACGAATTGAGCTGTTTTCTTGGATGAATTCAACTCCTGGGTGAAATTGAGCTATTTTCATGGACAAGTTCAACTTCTGGACCAACTGAGCCATTTTTCCAGATGAATTTAGCTCTTGGATGAACTGAAATATTTTCTTGGTTGAATTGAACTATTTTCTTGGACGAATTCAACTCCTAGATGAATTAAGCCGTTTCCATGAACATGTTCAGCTCCTGAATTGATTGAGCTAATTTTTTGGATAATTTTCACTCTTGGATGAATTGAGTTGTTTTCTTGGACGAGTTCAACTGCTGAACAAACTGAGTTTTTTTTTTTTTTTTGTAGATAATTTCAGTTGCTCTTGGATGATTTGAGCCATTTTCTTGAACGAGTTACTGAATTAAGCTTCTTACTTTTGGATTAATTCATCTCTTGGACGAATTGAGCTATTTTCTTGGACAAGTGCAGCTGCCCTTTTAATGAGTTCAACTCAACAAATTCAGTATATCCTATAGACAAACTCAACTATTGAGGATTCTTTGATTTTGACCATACAATATTCAGATATTCTATTTGTGGCATATACCTATTTATTTATGTTCCCCTATGTACGTCCTATTTATGGAGATTTTTCTGAGAACACAATTATGTGCTTCAAAATTGTAAAAATTCATGATAAACAGATGATTACATACCCATGTTCTTCATATTTAGAATGAGGTTTTCTTTTATTATAAAACTATGAATTTCAAATTTAATGTTGAAATTTTTACTAAGACTACCATCACACATTCAACTCATATATATAGTGCTATTCCTCAACTTTAAAGACAGGTGTTTCAGTGTCAAGTTATACTTCCTAACAAATCAAAAGTACATTACATAATACTTTTGGTGCTTCTTTCATTACAAAGCCTTGTACTTCAACTATTTTGTTAAAGCTAACAACATCACTTGTAAGAAGCTACCTATCTCATCATGATGGGGCTTTCTCTGAAGAACATTATTAGATATCTCGAATATTATGTTAGCATCCTTGATAATAAGTACACACCTAAACACTTGATATTTTGAAGCTTCTTTTCATTATAAAGTCATGTATTTCATATTTGATGTTGAGATTCTTATTGAAATGAGTATAAAAAAGTATTTATCTAAAATATTTATGGGATTTTCCAAGTAGCAAAGAGTTATATAGCTCAAGTGTTATACTGAAATTCTGGATAAATTATAGAATGCACACCAAAGTATCATCTCTTTGGTGCTTTTTTCTTAGTAGCAATTTTAAAATTTTTAAAAAAATTGAAGTAAAATTAATTTTTTAAAAAATTTACACCATATTGCACACATAATTTCAAATAACCATTTAAATATTACAGAGTGATAATGACCCCAAGTATTTTAAAAATATTTAGGGTCAATTCTTTGTCAAAAAATGAATAATTCATCAAAGTCATTGTGTCAACACTCCATTACAAAATAATTTGATTGAAAGAAAAAAACAAGCACTTATAGGAGGTTGCTCGGGCTTTGCTATTCACCAATCAGGTGCCTAAATCTCTTTCGGGTGAAATTGTTCTTAATTGCTACATTTCTCATAAATAACACACCCAATAAAGTTTTAAACTTTGAAACACTTTGATTTTTTCCCAAAAAAAAAAATAAATTCAAAGAATAATCTCTCATATTCTCTACCTCTAAAGATATTTGAAAGTACTACTTCTGTTCACCTTCATAATCAAGATAAATTTGAACTCGGTGCCAAAAATGTGTGTTTGTTGGTTATACTCTACCCACAAGGGGTAAAATGCTTTGATCAAAATTCTAAAAAAAATATTTGTCATCATAGATGTCATTTTTTTTAATTACAATTACTTTTCTCACCTTATCTTAACGGGGGGAACAAAGTAAAGATTTTTCTACTAATTTTTAGGATTTTCTTCAAGCCGAAGTCTCCCAAAATAGTATATAACCTTGATTGTTCAAAAAAAAACCTAATTGATTTTATATCAGTAGTGAATGTTTCGAGCCTTTTAGATATTGAAGTTCTTACAATGTCATCTCATGATTAGGGGTATAAACAAGTCAAATCAAGTTCGAGCAACCATCAGCTTGAGCTTGAGTTTTGACTAATTTTATCGAGTTTGAGCTTAAATTTACAAGTTCAAATTGCCTTACGAGCTAATTTGTTATTATAAAAGAGAGAAAATAATATTAATATAAGGCCGTGTTATAATAAAATAACAAGTAGAATGAACAAGTAGGAAGAAATAATAATAAATTACTTAATATAAATTATAAAATATATATTTTAACATTTTTAATACTTTAAAATAATATTTAATTTAATACATTTTGAGTATATTTTACACTAGCCGACTTATGAGCCACCTATCGAGTCAAGCTTGATTCAAATCTTGATTCGGCTACTTACACCCATACTCATGATGTTCATAATAAAGAATAAATAAGAAAAAGAACTACGACAGTGGTACCATTAGATACTGTTTCCTCATAGTGGAGGACAACTCAAAAGAAAGGGCTAACAAATTATTGCACTACCTAGAATCCACAAACCCAAATAATGTTCTCACTAATCCTTTACCCCATGTTCAATCAACTTCTTCTTCGAGTTCTGAGTTTTCTAGCCCTGAATTTAAGCCTAGTTTGAATCTTGAGTCTAATGAGTCTAGGCTTTCTACTGGGGGAAAGGTCTTGTATGTAACATCCATTGTCCCATTAAGTGTCATATGAAAACATCTCGCCCACTTTCTATGCAATTACCTCACAATTATCACATATGGAGATTCTTGGTACTGTGCAAGATGCTCTGAAAATCCTCAAGTGGAAGGAGGTCGTTTTCGAGGAGATGAAAGTTCTGAAAAAGAATCACATGTAGGAATTGGTTGATCTACCTAGAGGAAAGACAATTGTCGAGTGCAAATGGATGTTTAAAATCAAGTATAATTCTGATGGTTCTCTATTATAGTATAAGGCTCAATTGGTTTCTAAGGTATTTCCTCTGAATTATAGCATTGCTTATTTAGAGAAATTCACTACAGTCGCAAAAGTAAACTCTGTAAGGATCCTTTTGTCACTTGCAACTTATCTAACTTGCCTCTACAACAATTGGAAATAAAAAAATGGCTTCCTTATTGGTGACTTGGCGAAAAAAGTGTACGTGCATGCACCTCATTTAATGAGAAGTATGACAAAAAAGTGTAAACTAAAAAAATTCTTATTCGGACTGAAGCAGTCATCAAGATCATGATTTGTAAAATTTATAATATTTGTTAAAAGTCAAGGGTATACTTAAGGGCTGGGAGATCTTACAATGTTCCCCAGAAGTTCAACCAAAGGAAAAATTGTCATACTACTTGTCTATGTGGATGATACAAATCTCACCGAAAATGATGTATATGAGATGAACCGTTTGAAAAGTTCTCCCTTCTATTTTTGAAAAAAAAAAAAAAAAACTTAGGATCATTGAGGTATTCGGGCTGAAAGATGCAGGTGAAGGATTTTTTATATCAAAAAAATTATACTTGTCACAACAAAGAAATACAAAGAAGCCCGAGTCTATGTCTATGGAGGAATGAGAAGTGTTGGATCGAACGACACTTGGTTTGATCAAGGTAATACTTTCCTCTTCTGTTGCGTTCAACATTATCAATGAAAAAACTATGATGAATCTCATGACGACATTGCCAAGATTTACGAAAAACCTTTTGCTTCTAATAAGCTTTTTCTGATGAAGAAATTATTCAACATGAAGATGGTGGAAGACAGTTCAGTAGCAGAGTATCTCAATAACTTCAACACTGTGACGAGCCAATTGTGTCATATGGGGATCAAGTTTTATGATGAGGTCAAAGCACTAGTGATACTAGATTATTTGCCTGAAATCTGAGATGGTTTGGTGATACTAGATTATTTGCCTGAAATCTGAGATGGTTTGGTAACAACGATAAGCAATTCTTCGAGGAATTCAAAGTTGAACTTTGATGATATAGTGAGTTTGATGCTGAATGAGGTGCTTGTAGAAAAATAGTGAATTATGAATCTTCACGTTTTGCGTTGAATGTTGATAACAGAGGAAGAAATCTAAGTAGGAATACAAACATAGGCATATTGAAGTCTAAGAAAGGAAAGCCCAAGTCAAGCAGAGAAGAATGCTGAAACAGTAGTGACAAGGGACATTTCCATAAGAGCTACAAAGCTCCAAGGAAAACTGGTGGTGGAGGACAGGATAGTAGTTTCTCTATTAATGTCTCTATGGTTGAAATCCAAAATGACTTCCTAGTGTTATCCCTAATCAACAATGAATTCTAGATAGTGGATTTAGATGTCTTTTTTCATGCTTTCCCCAATAAAAAGGTATTCAAAAACTATACTGAGAGTGATCTAGAGAAGATTTATTTGAGAGATAACAAAGCGTTTAGTATAATAGGAATTTGTGATGTTGATATCAAGTTTTTGAATGAAACAATCTAGATTCTGAAAGTTTACTAAAGTCAAACATGTTCCTAGTTTGAAGAGAAATCTCATCTTTGTGAGCCAACTGACAAAGTCAGGACTCGTGAGAACTTTCATAGGTGATTCATGGAAGGTGACCAACGGACATTAGTGATGGCTTGGGACAACATTGAAGGAAACCTTTATCTGATCAATGAAATGACCGATTTTATTAATGCGACTGGAACTAGGGTGGATGCACGCCTAGCACCATATGCATGACCATATGAGTGAGAATGTTATGAATTCCTTATGTTCAAAGAATAAGCTTCAGGTTTTGAAATCAGTTGAGTTAGATTTCTGTGAAGACTGTATTTATGAAAAGCAGAAAAAAAATTCTTTCTTCAAGGGCGAGTCAGTGGTGAAATCAAAGAAACTGGAGTTAATAAATACCGATGTATGAGATCCTGCATGAGTTCAGTCCAATAGATGTTCTCGCTATTTTGTCACATTCATTGATGATCACACGAGAAATGTATGAGTTTATTTCTTAAAATAAAAATTTGATGTATTTGGAGTTTTTAAGAAATGGAATGCAATGCAATGGTAAAAAATGAGACAGGCTTGAGGTTGAACTATCTCTGATCAGATAATGGAATGTGAGTATCATGATCAGAAGTTCAGGAATTTCTGTGCTACAAAAGGGGTCAAGCATGAGTTCATTGTCCCAAAAACACCGCAGCAGAATAGTGTGGCTCAGCGCATGAACAGAACAACCACAGAGCGTGCTAGAAGCATAGAGTTGCATGCAGGCTTGCTGAAAAAGTTTTGGACTGAAGCAGTTAATACTGTAGTTTATTTGATTAATCGTAGTCCATCAGTACCTTTGTAGAAAGGCTTACTTGAAGAAGCCTGAAGTAACAAAAAGATATCTCTATCTCATTTAGGAGTAATTGGGTGTTATGCATATGTGCATGTTGATGCAGGTTCCAGGAGCAAGCTTAACTCTAAATCTGTCAAGTGCACCTTCATTGGATATAACTCAGATGACTTTGGGTATAAGTTATGGGATTATCAAAATAAAAAATTCATCAGGAGCAGGGATGTCTCTTTGAACGAGATGGAGATATACAAGGACAAGGTCAGAACTCAAGACAATCCACAAACTATTTCTAAAGAATTCATATATGTGGAGATAGATAATACTAGTGAACAAAAGGATGGAGAAAAAAAATTGCTCCACCAGAAGGAGCAGTGGAATTTCCTCATACATGCTACAGAAATTAGGAGATCCAACAGAGTGAAACCAAAGGTATTCTCCTTCTTTACACTTTTTGTTTCTAACTAATGGTGGTGAACCAGAGAGCTTTGAGGAGGTCACTCAAGTTGAAGATTCAAGAGAGTGAGAGTTCTCCATAGACGAAGAAATGCACCTTCATGGAAAAACTTACAGTGCATTTCCAGGATTCTGGTGTTTTTCGACGTATGTTTTTGCATCGAATCAGTAGGAATAGTGTGGAGTAACGCAGTGTAAGTTTTTTCGTGTGAGTGTGGAGAAGAAACTTATGTGAATCCTTTATAAAACTTTTTAAAATCCATAGTGAAATTTGTGGTGGTTTAGCATCATCATTTTTTCCCGTTCTCAGGTTTTCCACGTAAAATTCCTGTGTCTTTTTCTGGTTGTTCTTTGATTCTACTTCTGCTTTAATTTTATTATTCAAATTTTCTCGAATCCTGTGATCCTATTCTATTATGACATTGAAAATTGTTTGAAGGATTCTCAACAAATTGATCGCAGTAAGAAATTGGGAAATGGAAAGGAAGGTGTTCCAACGAATATAGTTAGGTATCAAAAATTGGTGAGCAAGTTGACATACTTATCACATACACGAATAGATATTACTTTTGTTGTGAGTTCAGAAGGTCGGTTTATGCATTCACCCTATTAGAAACTCCTTGAAGCAGTCAGCAAAATTCTCAAATATCTAAAAGGTACACCGGGAAAAAGCGTACTCTTTCACTGGACCACACAAACGAGTATAGCGTACACTGATGTAGATTTTGCAAGCTCAGTTTCTGATAGGAGATCAACTTATGGATACAACACCTATGTGTGGGGAAACTTGGTAATATGATGAAGTAAGAAACAAAATGTGGTTGCAAGGAGTAACGCTGAAGCATAATATAAGGCTATCACTAATGGAGTACGTGAGATTTTACGATTGAATAGATTTCTTGAAGAGGTGTAGATCTTAATAAGCATGCCAACGAAGGTATACTGTGGCAATAAAACAACCACAAGCATTGCAAAAAATACAATGCAACATGATCATACAAAGTATGTGGATATTGACAGACATTTCATGAAAGAGAAGATTGATTGTGGAGCTATTTGCATGTGATTTATCTCTCTATGCTCAATAAATAGCTGATATCTTAACCAAAAAAAATGTTCAGAACTAATTTTGAGCTCCTTATAAGGAAGTTGGGTATGGTAGATATCTATGCTTAAAATTAAGGAGAGTGTTAGCTTTTCAAGAAGATTTTATTTCATTATACTATATTATTAGTATTTTCTATTTCTAGAATTTAGAATTATTGGTGTATTATAATGTTATATTCGCGCTCAAGGGCAATTTAGTAATTATATATTAATTATAGTTGGGTATAAATAGGGCTAATTTCACTAGGGTTAGGGTTTTAGGAGATCATCTACCGCTCGAATTATATGTGTTTATCTTTTATGCATTTGAATTTGTTTTTTGGAGTTCTTGCATTAAAATATTTTTTTTGCCCTAATTTTGTTGAAAAAATTATTTTGGTTTGTATCAAATTGGTATTAAAATATTTGGCCACAACCGCACCTTCGCATCCTTGCAGAAATTGTCGATACTTAGGGTTCGAAGCATCATGCCTACCTGCAAAGCAATCACGATCTGAGATAGTTGTGAGGCCAATGAAGGGAACACGATGCACAAGGTGATACAGTTGCTCGATTCGGCTAGGAATCAAAGAAGGGATCACAACGTACAAGAAACCACGTGAAGCAATCACGTTTCAACCTAGGAAGCAACGTATGGGGTCACAACGTAAAGGTGACACCTTCATGATGTTATACATTCACAATTGAGCTAGCTGGGAAGCAAATTGGGTGCCTTCGTGATGTGATACAATCACACTTCAATTTCTTTATGAAGCACAATGTGCCCCAAACTTGTCGCACATTCCCGATTATAGCTAGTTGGGAAACCAACGTCGAGATTGTGAATTATAAAGTTCTACCTTACAAATAAAAAAAAAATCTTGGAAGTATAACAACCCAAAAAGTAGAGGCTCTGAAGGAGAAATTAGAGGGAGAAGTAAGCTAAATCAGATTGAAAATGGTAGAGTGATTCTCGTCCATGTAGAGATGGGTCTCATTCATGGAAGGGAGACTCACAACCCTAGAAGAAATGATGAAGGTCTTCGTGCTTCACACAAACCTGACGAAGTCTGCCATAGGATCGAGTGACGCCATCTAAAGTCGACGTTAGTGGAAATAATCTAAAAAAAATGTGGAATTACGACAACATCATTGTTCTAGACTAATCGAGAGCCATATGATTGAGCGAAGGAATTGGGAGCAGTCTTAAACATAAGCACTTAAATGAAATATAAGAACATCCAAGCGAATGAACCAGTGGAAGTGGGATTCAATGAAGGAGTCAGGAGCATATTCAATCGAAAAGCATCTAGAGGGAATTGCCCAACATTGGGAGGTTTGGAATGAGCAGCTGCAGGCGAAATAGGATGAAATGCAATTCTGGGCAGGGTAAAGATCGTTTGAAGGCTTGGAACATGGAACTAGGAAAAATAGGACGACATACGATATGAGGCTAGAGAAGATCATTTGAAGTCCTAAAACAGGGAACTATGGTAGGTGGGACCACAATTGAGGGCTAGATTCAACTAGGCTAGTGCCTTTTGTTGTTGCAGCCTTCCGGTTGGAAGGCGATTTAGAAGTTATGATGAGAATGAGATATGTGGAAAAGAATAGAAGAGAGTGTAAGGGACATTTTTTGAAGCTGAGAGACAAGGTGGTGGTGCTTTACGATAACCCTAATTTCTGCAAGACTGCGATAAAGCTCAAGATCATTGGGGGGGGGGGGGTTAATTTAGAATGCAAGGTTGGGATTTTGGATCGAGTTACAAAGCATGAAAGAGACACATATAAGAAGTTGGTAGAGATTCCAACAATCGATGAGCTACTAGAAGAGTTTGTAAGGGTTGCAGTATTCTCCAAGATTGACCAAAAGTCATGGTATGAAAGATGTGCACAAAACAACATTTCAAACTCATGAGGGTCACTACAAATATCTAATTAAAAGAAAAGAATCGTAAAATGATGACGCCACATGAGAGCCGTAGTACGTGATCCGGTGACAATTTTTTTTTTTAGCTTGAGGACACAGTGCTTCTTTGGGAGGGTAGTATTATTATGCAGGCGACTAAAGGCAATTTAGTAATTTTATACTAATTAATGTGTGGTACACCTATTACTAATATGTTTAAGGTTAGGGTTATGCATGAGATTGTTGTCATGAGTATTAGGATTAGGGTTTTGGGAGAAATTGCCTACCTCTCGAATTGTTGGTGCTAGGATTAGGGTTTGGGAGAGTTTGTCTGCCTCCCGAATTGTATGTTCTTATTTTTTATACATTTGAGTGTGTTGTTCGGAGTTCTTACAATAAAATATTTGTTTTGTTTTGCCCTAATTTATATGAAAAATCATCTTGGTTCATATCATATAATTCATTTTACATTCTTCTATCATTCGGAGTTATGACTAATTTTATTAGTTTTCTAATGTTGGAACCATCCCCTCTATTTATCTTATAATCATTTTCGATGAAATTGAAGATGAATAATTAGTTTTCTCCTCTTAAAAAGTACACTAGTGAATAAACCTATGGAGCAAAAGATATTGGGCAGCAAAAGCTTTTTCCAACATAAGAAACTGAAGGATTTACATACACAAGAAATTGATTGATGTCAATGAAAAATTTTTTCTGGCTGTAAATGATTGCTCAATTCTTTTAATTCTTGCTTTAGTTATTAAGCACAATATGGATTTGGACAACTTGATGATAATACAACATTTCTACATGGGACTGCAAAGAGGGCTTCAAGACAGTGAAGGCTACAGACGAGATTTGTTTGTTCAAAAAGTCACTTTATGCTTTAGAGCGAAGTCCTTGGTATAAACAATTTGCTGAAAATGTGACGAACTTTGGTTTTAATAGAAGCAAATTTGACAGTTGTGTGTATGATAATAGACAAGAATTGAGATTTTTTATTATCTTTTATTTCATATTGATGATATGCTGTCAATTGGAAAGGGCTAACAGGAAAATTGCTGATGTTATGACTCTTTCAAAGTTCGAAGTTGAAATTAAGGGACTTAGACTAGCTAAAAAAAATTCAGAGATGGAGACAACAAGAAATAGACAAAAAAGGTGCATTGTTCTTCACGAAAATTTAATATTAATAGTGTTTTAATATATTTAAAAAGAGGGGTGCAAAAGCTAGGAACATTCCATCTTATACCACTGACTTTTTTTTCTATAACTCTCCAAAGCACTTGTTGCAAAGAAACCAAAAGATAATAATCCCATGGATATGATCAAATTTGTTACATCAACTAAAAAAATATTACAACAACAACAAGCCTCTGTCCCAATAAGTGGAGTTGGCTACATGAATCAATTTTCTCTATTGTGTCAGATTGAATGTCATATTTTCATTAAATTCTAATAAATATAGAACATATTTTTATACATGCCCAAGTTTTTCTAGGTGTACGTCTACCTATCTTAACATAAGTTAAATTTAAAACAACTACTCTCCTACCAAGGTCATCGGATGGTCGACGTTAACGTGACCAAACCCTCCAAGGCAACTCCCTCTGATCTATCTGTCGTTGGAGCTACTCCAACTTTTCACAAAGATATTTTCTTCACATTTTGACTCTTAAGTGTTAATCCACTCATCCACCTGAGCAATTTGTCTCTAAGTCGCATATCAACTAAAAAAATCATGTACTATATAAATCTAATTGGCGTGAATAACATTCAAGGTCGCTAAATTAGAAAAGAGCAAAATTTAGTTTTGAAGGCAAGATGGAGAATTGAAGGATTTAGGTTCAAGATGAATCTATTATAATTGTTTACAGCTGACACTTTGATGATTAGAGCTATTAAAAGGTTGGCTATTTAATTGGAGACAGTCTTTTGAGTAGAGAACTATTCTATAAATAGTCATTTTTTCTATGTGAAAAGAAGAAGAGGCGAAAAAATGGAAAGCAAATGATCTTGCAAGTGACATCAAGTAGTATTAGCTTGAGATTTTTCCCGTTCTTGATCTGTTGGGAGATATAATGAGGTATTAGGTTGAATATTTTCAAATATAAGGAAAGGTCGTTTTGTTCTATAATCTATTTCTGATTGGAAAAAAAAAAAAACAGAATATTTTGATAAGAATAAGTCTCAAACTCTTGAATTAACTCTGAAATGCATTGTATGTTGCAGTTATCTCAAAGCAGATTCAAGATTTTTGGGATCCATTCTGATTAATTTTTGGTGAAGATAATCCTATATAATTTTTTTTTTCTTTCAGATTAGTTGATCTTCTTGAGACTCATTGTAGTTTAAAGTTATGATTCGATCAAACCACTTCATGCTTCGTGTTTTGTTGTATTTGTCTCTCCTGTTATGTCATCGGTTTTTGTTATTCTGATATCCTACATAATTTTCTTTCTTTCAGATGAGAGTGAACAAGAGACATAAAGAGCTAAATTGTATAATATAATAAATTACTGCCAGAACAACATAATAAACAAAAGATCACCATTCATGGCAATCTAACTGGGAAAAAGAACCAAAATCACCACCAAAAGTCCAGTGAAGGGAGAATTAAAATCTACATACGGTGACCTTCAAAGAGACGCTCTGATTGGCTCTCATCTGAAAACATACTGGATATCAGAGTTCTCTCTCAACCATTCAAGAACTTTCGCTCCCTCAAGGACATCCTGCACCTGCATGATAAGTCAAAAAATTGTTTTTTTTCTTTTAGTTGGGAATGAATTTAAAGGAAGTGCCTGAAAATTTATTTCGATAAATGAAACCTTTCACTAAAATCATGAAATATGAAGAGGAACCATAAAAAATCACTTAAAGGTAGCATCGCCACGGATCATTATCTATGTGTGTATCTATAACATCTAAATAAGTTTTGGTTGTGTTCGCACATGTATATGTGTGTGTCAAAGATAAAGAGAAAAGAGTGGGGGAGGAAAGCTAGATATGTACATACAATTTTAAAAGTTTTCAATCCATACCACTTCCTAGAAAAGTCATCATACCACAAAAATTATAACATGAAGAACCTAACCAATCTAAAATAAAATTAACATGCACGATTATTAACAGATACACATAAGTACCTGCTGTCTGACACGTTCTTCATCATACTCTTGATTATGGCGCTTGAACTCTTCCACGGAATTCTGGACCTCTTTGACTAGTTCGTCTGTTGAGTACTGCAGCAGTTTCAACGGTAAGCATCAGATTTAGTTTTATATTGTTTCTACCTCGAATCAAAAAACATTTTCTAAAATTCATTCTTGAATGTAATGATACAGCAGGTCTTCTAAAAACATTTACAGACATAACACCCGATTCCTATGTAATTACAAATCTAACTGCTAAACTTTACTTCTTAGATTCATAACATCCAAAACTTTCATATCACATTAAAAATATCAATATTTTAGCTTTTCAAATTGAAATACACCTTTTCATGTATAGGTAAGGTGGCATGTATGTAAAAATTGAATTTTAGGTGTTGGATATGCAAATAAATAGAAATTGCATAGTATGTATGTAAATCTTCCTTATTTTTAATACATGATGCATACAGCTTATCAAATGAGGAGTTACCATTTGGACAAACACATTTATACCTGCAGATTTTCATATTGAAAAATTTCACCAACCGCCAGCATCTGTTTTAGTATACATGTTATATTCTCCTTCTGGTTCTCAAGGTACTCATTGACTACCTTTTCACTTGAAAGAGAAGCCAGCTGTTGTTCGTTAACCTTTCCCCCAGCCTGCCCGTAAGAAAGAAATTAGAAAATTAATTTCAAAATACATAATAGAGTATATCCATTACCTGAAATTGCAATAGTCTGGCTCCATAAAGTTCTCTGCCTTGCTCTTCAAATAATGACCGAGGTATATCCACTTCAACAATCTGACAATATCACGTAAATAAATACAATTTAAAGAAAATCTTCAACAATAAAATGGGAAAAGCTAGCTAGAAGAAGGGGTGTAGCTGAAAAAAATAAAAGCTGTCGGATACCTTAGACAGTTGTTCTAGAATTGCATTATCAGTTGCTTGTTCGATTGCAGTTTGTTCTAGTTCTTCGCATCTTTGTAGTATTGATTCTCTCACCTAGGCATTGCATCAAAAAGAAATAAACTGTTAAATATCAAAACATAAACAGATTTATATGCACCAATACATGCTGCATTGCTTCAGCGCCAAATTCGGCAGCATGAATGCAACTCTACACATACAAAATTAAAAACGAGAAAAATGTCAAAATAGTCACTTGAATTTTTGCAGGGAGCTATTTTAGTCCCAGAATCTGTAAAAGTGTCAATTTGGTCCATAGACTATTTTAATGGAAACTAAAATGGTCATTTCTAGGGACATTTTCAGCCCAATTAAAAGAGTATGAGGACCAATTGGGCACTTTAATAGACTTGGACAAAAATGACCCCATGTAAATAGTCAAAGGATTATTTTGACACTTAGTTAAAAACAAATGCGTTTAGGAGGACCTGATCCAAATTACTGCACCCAGGAAGGAGATGTTCTGCAAGAGAGTCATCCAATATAGGCAAATCTCTATAAAAGAGTTCTTTGCACTCGACCTATTAATTTGAAAAGTTTGACAAACTAATCAATCCATGGACTATTATTCATTGATTAAATGTAAATAATTGCACCAAAAAAAAAAGAGATAAAAACTGAAAAGGTCAACCAAGTGCTACACTGCCAAGTGATTTTCCTTATTTCATTACAAAGCAGATGAAAACGATGTTATAATAGTTGTCATGCAAAACAGGCATGGTTGAGTGCTATTGCCATTGACCAAAAGAAGAGACGATTAATGTAAATAAAACTCTAGAAATTTCCTTGGAAGATTTATATATATATAAATGCAGTAAACAAACACTAAATTGGATTGAAATGTTTCAGACCACTACCTTGCAAGCTCTTAGTAATGCTGACAGGGAGGGCCCTCCGGAACGGTTCAATTCAAGTGAGGGAGGGTCGGTTGGCTCTCTCTCTAGGGCTAGCATCAAGGGTATTTTAGTCAATTTATTTTATTACGTTTAGATCCTTTGTTGATTATAAATATGTGGTTATTTGTTGTATTAGGATTTTTTTTTGCTCAATCCTAATATCATGTTAGATCATTTGCTCCCTTTATGGTTCCCCGATGGGAAAAATTCTATATCCACGTCGTTGGGTCGTAGCAGCTTTATCTCTCCATTATTGGTGGTGACATCTTGGGTCTCCTTCATTCGTCAATAATTTAGATGGTGATTGTTGTATCTCGATTGATTGCAAAAGCAGGAAACTCTTGTAGGTTGTATCCTTTATTTGATTAGTGCATATCATATTCGTTCTAGGTTTTTTTTTGTTCACGTCTTGAATTGATTTTTTGGTTGTTCTTGTTGAAATTTTCTCTAACCCCATTCTTCCCTGGTATCATTTCATATAAGAGT
>NEWO01000007.1:5014379-5029705 GCA_003013225.1 Phalaenopsis aphrodite
TATATAAAAAAATCCTAGTAAAATGAAGGTGAAATCTCTGGATAGTGTCTTATCTATAATCTCTCCTATCTTCTAAAAATTTGACCCTCATACATTTTGCCCAGATATGTTTTTAATTATATCATTAAAAACACAATCTAGAACTTGATATGCTGCAAGAAATGCTTAATAAGTTTAACAAGCTACGTGCTCTTGGTCACACAGATTTTTATTAGTATGTTATATAACAGACATTGTGATGTGGGAGTAACCTAGGAGGTGTTTTTTGCGACCATTAGGCGGATTTTTCTCCTACTGGGAGTGGAGTCCACTCATATTTAATCTAAGTTTATAAATATGTTATTTTTTGTGCTTTTAAGTAGTTTTTTTTCTCAAATTTCCATTCAAGGCGGCCGCCGAAGTCCGTTTTTCCCTTCGAGAGTTGTATCTGAGGGATTGGGTGGTGCTCCAGCTGTATGTCTCTTCTGAGGTGATGTTTATCTTTCCTATTCCCCTTCTGTATCCTCCCCACACTGCTCCCACCCGCCGTTCCCTGTTGCCGCAACCCAGAATAGCTGCCAACAAGGTTCTTCCTGCAGTTTTTGCAATCCAGCCAAAGTTCCCTGCGTTTCCAGCACCGCCACTTGTTTTCATCTCTGTTCCAGCAACCTGCCTTCCACAATACATGCTTTCCTCCTTTCGAATCAGCCACCATCCCTTCCTCTTGTTCTTACCGACAGCTCACAGCATTCCAGCCGCCACACTTCCATTGTCGTTCCAGCCCTCCCTCACTGCCCTCGCTGTCCCAGCCCTCTCTCCTCACTGCCCTCGCTGTCCCGCCTTCCCGTTGCTGTTTCCCTGCTGTCCAGCAGCGCCAAACAGCAAACTACCGCTGTTTGGACTGTCTTCCCTTGCTGCCCTGCTGTTCCAGCCTCCCATAATTGTTGTCATCCCTCATCCGCAGTCCGAACACCCCTTCCCTTCTCTGTCGCCACCTCTCCAAGCCCCTCCCGGTGACCTGGAATCCGCCCTAACGTGAGTTTGTGTGTCATGTGTATTGTATCTTCCTTTCAAGTGTATTTGATTGTAACCGCCCTATTTCCTTTCAATAATAATATTTACTTATTCTATTATGGTTTGGGTTAACTCCAACTTCACATTGTGATCAGTATCATCATGCTTAAAAGCAGTGAAAGTTTGTCTTGATTACCGACAGATGAATAACAGCAAATGAATTGAACTAACCTACAATAAATGAAAATAATTATCAAGAAATAAATATAAGCAATAAGATAAAACTCCATGGCGAAGAATCTCGCTACAAGAAAAAAAATCACGACAAACCATAAAGACAAAAATTAGTTTTAAAGATCCTTTTGAACAAGCAAGTTTTTAAGCCTTAATATCGCAACAAATAAACATATAGCTATAATTCCATACAGATAATTCCTAGAAGTTGTTTTTGGATAATCGAACTCACAGCATAAAAGCAGATATTAGCATCAAAATCAGAACAAACACTGTTTAAAGATCCTTTTGTCACGAAATTCATATGGCTACTTTGAACAATAAATACAAAATAAAGATAATGACTAAGTGGCAGCAGTGTGTCGAAAAGCAAACAAACCTTTTCTCTCTGCTGATGGGATTTTTTCAGCTATAGACAAGTCTCCTTCAATTTTAGTAGCCAAAATATCTAACACCACAAGATCTCCTATCTAGTGAAATTAGAACAGTATTAATTCAGTAGCAAAAGCTGTTTACAAATGACAAGCATATCCGCTAGTAAATTAAAATTGGGTAATATAAAACACTCCTTTAGATGTTATATTATCCGTTTACTAAATTAAAATGAATCAAAAGAGTTTCCAAATGCGGAAACAGTAAAATGGAAACAGATAATCAGCAAGCAAACAGATCTTACAAAACTTAAATCTTCCAACATATTCAGTACTGAGGTCAACGGTGAACAAATAAAAAAATTCAGATACTTAATCACCTTCTTCAATAAATAGGCCAGTTATGAAATTGAAATTGGAAGAAATATAGTAAAGATAGCATCATCATTTCAACAGGTTTCAATTGCCAACTTACCAATGAAGCATATTATTGTGAGCTATGTGCATTTAGAGGGTTTCATTAGGTCTATCTGTTAAAACATTGTCACACCTATTTAAACACATAAGTTGAATGAAATAACAAGTTTTTCAAGAGCAATCAATTCTTTATGGAATCAGAGCCTAACCCTAACAACCAGCCTGGGGGCTGATTGGCATGCATCATCCTCTTCCACAGCGGCATCTTCATCACAAAACAGTCACAATCATAGCTAACTGGGATGGACGGCCTGATCATTGTCGAAACTATCACTGTGAGGACTGTTGATGCTTCCCTTGCTAGTTGCTTCATGGGTTGTGGCTTGCTTCATGGATTGTGACTTGCGTCGTGCGAGCAGGAAGCGGGGTTAGCTTTGATAGAAGGAAATTCCGGAGCCTTTGCGTTGTACGATCCCGTCCAGTCAGTGCTCTTCCCAAGCGCAGGAGTGGAAGAGGGGAGTTCCAGAGGTCTTTGCGTACCCCATGCATCAGGAGCAGAGAAGGAGCTCTTGCAGCTTCAACAGAAGGGAAACTGGCTATTCAGTCATTGCTTTCCAATAAGTCCTAATCGCGACAACTAGGGGCTTCAAAGCAATTCCTTATTTTGCTACGAAGAAGAGGAGAAGTGCAGACTCCTGCGTGTGTAGGAACAAGGAGGTTCAAGCAGCTTTGCGTGGAATAGAATCTGTCAAGGGATTCAGATCGAGCATACAAAGCAAATAATAGTTATATTGAGGATGTCAGATGATAGAAATATTAGGGAGGTAAAGGATTAAAACTTTTGGGGAAAATGGATCCTGAAGTTCTGAAAACCTTGGTCGAACTCCTATAGCGAGTTGGTATCTGGACGGGAGCAACTACCTCAACACGTGTTCTAGCTCAGTCGAGTGAACTTCCAGGAATGTGATCAGCTTTGGCTGCCTCGAGTTCGAGAAGGAAAGATGCTCAAGGGAGACCCACAGGTGCTACAACTACGGAGAAGTGGGAAACCTAAGCAAGATGTGTCCAAATCTACCCTAAGAGAGAGGAACGGGTGGACGTGGATAGTCTAGAGGTCATGGTTGTAATCGTGGGGGCTAAGGCGTAAAAGAAGGGGCTATCGGGCAAGTCTAATGGTATCAGAGAGCGAGGGAGAGACAGGGGTGGTCTTTACCGATGAGAATCACGAGTTACTGGAGATGTTAAAGAGAAAGCAGAGAGCAGCATGTGATGTCAATTGGGATGCATCCACCTTATCTTCATCCAAGGGAAACACTGTTAATTATGCTCACTCAGCCAAAGGTGCTTGTGATACACATGCTCTTGTCTTTATATCCATCATAAGTTTACCAAAACGGACAGTAGATACTGGAGCATATTAACATGTGACAGGTGCCACTAGTGAGTTATCTTCCTATACTCACTTAGCAGTTCCAGATAGCATTCAGACCGTTGATGGTACAACAAAGTCTGTGGTTGGTAAGGGTACAGTGACGTGTATTAATTCTACTATTATGTCCAATTTTTTGCATGCACCTTCATTTCCAGCGAACTTTTTATCCATTAGTGTCATTATACCCCGACTAAAATGTGTTGTTTCATTTGATTTTCCAAATATGATTTTTCAAGAGAAGAGAACTTGGGGCTAACATGTGGCATAATGAACTCTAGTACTTGGATAGAAAGGGGATGGACTTAGCCTTAGCATCCATGATTGAGAATGTTGGAGAAAGAGTATCTAAGAGGAGTGTGGAGGATGTATTGCTACTACATTACAAACGCATGAGACACTCTTCGTTCAATGTATTGAGTCGTTTGTATCCATCATTGTATGAAAAGACAAATAAGGAGAAATTGGTATGTGATGCTTGTGAGTTTGGCAAGCTCACTAGAAGCTCTTATGCAATTCTAGAAATAAGTACTCAGGCGTGTTTGATTTGATACATTCTGATGTATGAGGACCTTGTCCTACTAGTAATATGAATGGTTATCGTTATTTTATTACGTTTATTGATTGTTTTTCTCGTGTTATCAAGATATACTTGATGAAACAGAAGAGTGAAGTGCTTGCTTTAAAAAATTCTACAAGGCAATCCAGACCCAATATGGGGAAGTTGTGAAAGCACTGATATCTGATAATGAGACAAAATATATCAACAAAACATTTGGTGGCTTCTAGTTAGCTCAGAGATACAACACCAAATCACATGTTCATACACACCATCACAGAATGGAGTAACAGAGATGAAGAATCAGAATATTCTGGAGGTAGCCCAGGGCATGATGACGACAATGAATGTCCCACAACACTTATGGGGGCAAATAGTGTTGACAACTGCTTAATTAATTAACTGAATACCTTCAAAAGTGTTGAAGTGGAAGTCTCCATGTCAGATGTTGAAAGGAGACAATAGTGGGATCCTACTATTGAAAGTATTTGGATGTGTATGCTCTGTGAAATATAACATGTCATTTGTAGGGAAGGTGGATCTCAGAGTTGTAAAATGTATATTCGTGAGTTATTCTGCTACTCAGAAGTATTATGTATGTTGGAGCCCGATTGAGAAGAGACACTTTGTGAGTATGGATACGTCATTCAGAATTTGAACCATACTATACTCTGGAGGTGAATGCACCCTTTCATGACTCAACAGACATTTGAGATACGAGACAAGAGAGAGTCAGAAGTAATGAAGATGGACTGATGCAAGTGGGATCAATGTCATCCTATGAAATAGGATGAATTAACTGAAGAGACAAAAATTGAGGAAATTGAAACTAGAGATGGTGGAATTCAGGATGAAGGTGTGCTAAGGGTGTATAACCGGAGGAAGAAGAAAACTG
This sequence comes from Phalaenopsis aphrodite, assembly GCA_003013225.1. Classification (NCBI taxonomy): domain Eukaryota; kingdom Viridiplantae; phylum Streptophyta; class Magnoliopsida; order Asparagales; family Orchidaceae; genus Phalaenopsis; species Phalaenopsis aphrodite. The sequence goes on from NEWO01000007.1 coordinate 5,019,278, forward strand.
AGGGAATAGAGTATACAGTGTCAATAAGTCTCTTGTCCTAGTCTTCCCCAACTCTTGAAACACCCACCATCCACCTTTGATTCAAAACTCTCAGGTGATATTATTCATCCTCCCTCCACTCCTAATCCCCAAACATTAAGGAGGACCTCCCGCAGCAATGCAGGACATTCTCCTGATTAGTTTGGGTGGGAACTTACATTGTAAACTTCATTCCTTATTCCAATATCTCACCTTTGCATGGAGCATTCATTGCATCATTGGACTATGTCTCTATACCAAAGTGTTGGTAGGTTGCTAAAAATGATCCCAAGTAGAAATTGGCGATGTATGAAGAGCTTGGAGCTCTTGATAAAAACCGAACATGTGAGATTGTGCCACTACCAACAATGAAGAGACAGTTGGATGCAAGTGAATCTTCACGATAAAGCAAATTCTAGAAAGAAAAGTGGAGAGGTTCAAAGCACGACTAGTGACAAAAAGATACAGTCGAACGTATGACATTGACTGAGATGAAACATTTGCACCAGTTGCAAAGATGAGCACAATGAGGACACTGGCTTCTCTGGCAGTGAATGGTGGATGGAGACTCCACCAACACAATGTGAAAAATGTTTTTTTTTTCATGGGGAGCTACTGGAGAAGGTATATATGGAGATACAATCGAGATTCAGTACATCCCAGATAGTGGGCAATGTATGCAGGCTCAAGAAGTCACTGTATGGCTTGAAATAGTCTCCTGGAGCCCGGTTTGACAAGTTTAGAATGACGATGGTTGGCATGGGATATCAGAAGATTAATGCAGACTACACGATATTCTTTCAGCAACATGAAGGTCGCACTATCATACTTATTGTGTATGTGGATGACATAATTGTCATTAGTGATGATGAAACAGAAATTGTTCAACTGAAGAGAAGATTGGGGAAGCAGTTTGAGAAAAACGACTGGAATAGCTCAGATGCTTTCTTGGGATTGAAGTGACACATGAATCTGAGGGGATGATCATATCCCACAGAAAGTATGTATTGGACCTTCTCACAAAGACAGGTATGTAGGGGGTGCAAACCAACAGTCTCTCTAATTGATCGGAAGGTCAAGCTCAGGACAGAGACAGGTGAATCAGTTAATCGTGATAGGTATTAGAGGTTGGTGGGTCGTCTGATCTATCTGTGTCACACTCGACCCGATATCTCTTTTGCAGTAGCTGTGGTGAGCCGCCACATGCATGCTCTAAGGAAAGGTCATATGGATGCAATGTATCAGATTCTGATGTATTTGAAGTGTGCACTAGGAAAATGGTTCATATTCAAGAAGAATGAACATACAAATATTGAGGGCTTTTGTTATGATTGAGCAAGTTAAGTTGAAGACAGACAATCCACATCAAAATACTGCACGTTTGTGGGTGGAAACTTGATCTCGTAGCAAAGCAACAAACAGACAATTGTAGCAAGATCAACAACAGAGGCAGAATACAGGACCATGACATTAGTATTTGCTGAGATGATGTGGTCAAAAGCCTCGTTGGTTGAACTCAAGATAGATTAAGAAACTCAAATGAAGTTGTGGTGTGACAACAAGTACGCAATTAGCATTGCTAACAAACTAGTGAAGCACAATAGAACTAAAAATGTGGATATTGATAGATTCTTCCTCAAAGATAAGCTTAATAATAGATTGTTGAAACTAAGTCATGTAGTTACTGGAAAGCAAGTGGTTGACTGCCTCACTAAAGAGCTTAGTTAAGTGGAGTTAGCTAAATTATGTGACAAGATGAGCTTAGTGAATATCTTTCGCCCATCTTGAGGGGGGTGTTGTGAGTTGTGTAATTAGAGGGTTTTATTGGGTTTATTTATTAAACATTATAACACATTTCTCAACACATGTTAAATAAAAGAGCAAGTTATGTGCAGGTTACTAATGAATTATATTATCCTAATTTCAATGAAAAAAAGAGATTAACAATAAATTCATCTATATCACACGAAATTACAAAAAATTATTTAGCACATAAAAGATTAATGAAATAAATCTGGCGAATTTGAGCAATCAACTAACATGATACTGATAAAAAAATTACCTTAAGGCCTCGCTCAGTTACAATTCTCAAAGATCCTTGAGCTTTATGGCGGCGCCTTAATTCTATGTCAGAAGCAATTTCAGCAGTAATGGTCTTGTCAATTTGAACAATGACCTTCAAATTCTTATACTTGCTCTCTGTCAACCATTTGATCTCAGGAGCTACATCAACTGCGACATCGTATCTAAGATATCAAAAAAATCAAGAAAAGTGAACATAATAAGAAAAAGAAGGCATTTAAGGAACCTATACTTTGATTTTTTATATTTATAACATTCACATATTTCATATCACATAAAAATACAACCATCAGTAACTTTTAAAAAGTAAAATAAACTTTTTCAAGCATAAATAAAGTGATATAAATGTAAAAACAAAGTTTAAGTGTTAGATAAGCAAATACAGAAGAATTGTGTGGTATGTATGTAAATTTTCAATTAAATTCTAAAAAAGAAAGATTGCATGGTTAGTAAAGATCAGCCATGATTGCTAAAGATCAACAGACAACCTGTACTTTACAGTAAACAAAACCCATGGTATTCCATGACTAAGAAATGGCACATCTGTCGGGCTGAAAATGAAACTATTAAATTTGAACTCTTGCAGTACAAGTGGAGTATTCACCGATCGGGAATTTATTAGTAAATTTATCATTAAATTGAGATCAGTATCTAATCAGTATTTTTAGCCGAAAGAAACCATATTCTCAAGAGATGGCAACATTCCAGCATCTATTATTTACAAAATGTGCTCTTTATAAAATTATTGCATTTAACTGGAATTGGTGTATAAACGCCATTCAAAGATGAAATAAACCTTATATCAGAATAAAAACAATTCCTGCATCTATAACTTATTAATGTGTGATTTCTATATAGTTATAGTGCCCCTCCAGTGGTTCTAAAGAGCATGCCTTATCCATTTGATATAGGTTTTCATCCAAATCCTACTCTAATGTGGTTTCAATTTTTGTTATCGAGAGCATTACCAGTGATATGAAACTTGTTAAAAACCATGAGTTCCTTGTCAAGGAGCTTCCCAAAGAGAAGTTATTATAGGCAGATTTATAACTTATTAATGTTGCAGCCTTTCCTAGCTTTGGCACAGAGGTCCACTTCTATTCTAATATTACAACGCTCTACCAGGGATTTCACCCTTCCCCAGGGTGTGTTGACAGCCTCTCACCCCACAAGTTCTCCTCACTTGTGCTATCCTAAACGCTACCTTATCACATCTGGCTTAGGCCAGCCGGCCCCCATCCGAATGGCCTCTCTTCTTGACCCAATCTCCTTTCCCCAGTTAACATCTTCCTCTATTATTCAAGGCACTACTCCTCTTTAATACCTCCACTCTCTAATCCACCTTCCATAAACTTGCTTACCTCCCAAATCATCAAAGCGCAAGCTTCTCTCTCATATTTCCAAGGTGCTAATGAAACTGTCTGTTTCTCTGAAAATGTGGTGTCGAAAAGCATAAAAGCCTGGAGTCTTGCTCTGCTCGCCTTGGGTATGCTGTTTGTTGTCAATTTTCTGCAAAAACCTACTCCAACCTGCTCACAATCTAGGGAAACTAAAAGGTATTTCTTAGCTTCTTTCCCTCAATAAGGGGGTTTCCCTCTAAAGTTAACATTGTGGAGGATTGTGATCGGATATTAAATGGAGGCATTGGTTCATTGTTGGCTGGTCATTCATCTTCCAAAAATGGTTAAGCAAGGAAATATTTTAAAGACATCTCATCTCGGTCAAGCAACCTACCCAATGTTGTTGTCATGAGAACAGTATATTCAAAATTGATAGAACATCATATCCATCTGTAGAATCCCTCATGCATCAAAATAAAAACTAATTCTTGTGGAAAGCTTAGAATTTTGACTCCTCACCATGGGGGTCCAACTAGATGCTTTACAAAATCACGAAAAGGTTTGATTGGGAATATCTTTGGAAACACCTTTCTTAGTTCCCTTCCTATTTTTTATTTCTTTGTTTTAGAATTATTTCCATTCCTAATTTAGACTAGATTTATTTGATAAGTTTGTAAATTAGGAGATATTAGTTTCTCTATATATATGTACCCTACATGTGAATAATTGAATGAAGTATTTTTCCTCTCAAAGTTTAATTTCTACATGGTATCAGAGCTCTAGGCTCGAGTTTGACGCAATTAGGGCGTTTTTCATCAACCAACTTCAACTGGATTACTCATTTGCATCATTTGTCTATCTGCGTCGATCGGTGAACGCTTCGTCAACTTCGTTTAACTTCACTGTTTGAAGCTTCCACAACGCGATTCAAAGCTTCCTTGAGTTCCATCGGATTGTCTGCATCGGTCAGAGCACTGAAACAAACCCAATTTCCTCTATTGGCTTCTAGGCCCACCGCAAACCTCCTCTCCTTGCAATTGACACTAACTGTAGTTTGTGGAACCTCTCCCGCTCTCCCCTGCAACCAATACTCTTCCTGCAGGCCCTTCTCTGTTCACCCGTGCCATCAGAATCTTCCCTGCAGTCAAATTCCCCAACTGTAAGCTCTCCCCCACTGGACCATCCTTGCAGAAATCATATGTTCAGTTCTTGTCGTCCGATGTATCCCTATTACAGGCCCTCCTCTGGAATTCTCCCAGCATCCCAAAAATCTTCTTGCTACAGACCCACATCCTCAGGCAGAATCCTCCTATAGCAGCCGCAGCAGCCTATTCTCATTCCTATAATACCAGCAACAACCAAGCATCTACTCTACAACATGATGACAATTAACAGTTCTAAAAGCCAACTTAATAATCTATGGGATTGCAAAGCTAGCGGTACACCTTTGTGGATAAAATGACAATCCATGAGCCTTCACAAAAGGCAAAAATTAATATTTCATCAAAATAAATGTGAACAAGTTGTAGAATATCTTCCTTATTTTCATAGTTATTGTGGAAATCTAAGAAGATTTAGTTCTATTCATATATACCCCTCTCATGTGGACCGACCACCACCTCCAAATTGTCACGACCCGACCCGGTGCTTAGAATTAACTAAGACGGGTATTACAGCCATAAAGTATTAACATCTGACTAACTAGCCAAATTTTTAAAACTTTCAATATATATAAAAGATCGGTTAATAGTCCACAAGTACAATAATGAAATTTAAACCATCTCGCAGTAACAGAAAATATGCAAGTAAAATCTCAACCCTCACAATAATATATTTCTATTCAAAAGAAACAATACAAAAAAAGACATTACAAATATATCATAATAGTACCTTTCAGTTGCAGTCCTCCTGTAAATCAAGTCTCTAATATCAAACATATCAATCAAAAACTTTCATTCTTCTAAAAGAAAACATTAATTGCAACCCACTTAGTGAGATTATAATCTAATATATATTAAATTATGATGATTATGTTATACATAAACGACCAAAAGAAAATGCAACTCATGTTCCTTAAAAAACCTCAAACTTCAACTCAAATTTTTTACCTTTATGCTTCACTTTAAGTATTTACCAATTTAACCACTTTAATAGTCATCACAGGATTATCGTCATACCCGAAGATATCCTTAAAAATATGTAGGAAAACACTCTTTGAATTGTACACGAAAGTACTCACAAATTGTACCTGAAGGTACACCTATACAATTTCCTTTAACATGCACGAGTACATTGTATTCTCTGTCAGTACTATCTGGAGGTAATCATGTAAGACTTAAACATTTATATTTCATTTCATATGAATTAAAATCATTTAAAATGCATCTTCATTTGTTCATTATTTGCCTCCTATTTGTGATACCATTTCAGATTATCAAAATGCAATATAAGAATGAAATACTTGTTTTAAACAATTTAATAAAGCAATTATTGTTTTTAAGTAACATTAATTAAATGCATAAAAGAAAATAATCACCCGCCTTAGTCTTAAAGGACTACTGTAAATGCTTAATTTCTCACTTCTTGGCCATTATCTATTAATTAAATATGCTTATAATCATATGAATTCTATTCTAAAGAAAAACTTAAATATATCTAATGAGATATAATAAAGATAACACAAACAAATAATTATATTATTCATTACCTTGAAATGATTTGATTTGTTTCCTTACACAAGTCTCCACATTCCTCTTACAACTAATTGATTCACCTTTAAACTTCTACTTTTACATCTGATTAAATTAAACACGTATTAGCATTTAGCAAGTAAACCAATATTTCACGTCCAAGTAATTAATATAACCCAAACTTACCTTACCAATAATTGTTCAACTCGACAGTCCTAAAGCAATTATCCTCTAATAATGCTTGATTTAAATTCATAAATTTTAATTGTGAATATTATAATTTATTTAATTACATAAATTTATATATGTGAAACTTAAAAGCATCTGATACTTACCTAAAGCTTCAATCTCATACACACAGTCGGCTTCAGGGTTTTATAACCCTAACACGCATGAAAGGTTTTGAAGAACCTTCTCTTCTTCCTCCTCTCCTTCAATCCCGACTTATCCCCACAGACGAAAAGCAAGACCTCCTTCGTCTGCAGAAGCAGCACACAAGGATCGTTGCCTTCAACACAGATAGCACTTCAGCTTCTTCTCTTTCCCACTGCACCAACATAAGAAGTCGTAGCTTCCTCTTTCTCGATCGTGGCTCGATCCAAGTAAGACTTCGACGTCGCAGTCTCCCCCTCCTTCCTCTACCTTCAGTCTCGACACAATATCGCAGGTTCTTCTCCTTCGCACAGCTTGATACTGCATAGTGGCCGCATATTTCTCCTGTGACTTCTTCCTTCCTCGACTAAGGCACGACAGTTTCTCTTCTCGATCTCTCCCATTGTCTTTTGTTCATTCTCTACGTTGGCTCGAATGAGGAGTAATACAACTCTTAAGTCATAACCGAAGGGGTGCTTATCCTTCGTGTCTATTCAATTAATTATTATTATTATTATTATTATTATTTGTTATTACAATCTCCCCTTCTTATAAAATTTCATCCTTGAAATATGAAAATATTAAATACAACAGCAAACATGCCTCAATAGAAAAGTTGGGGATATCTTTCTAGCATCTTAGAGACCTCCCAAATAGCACACTTCTCTGACTCATGCCTCCACAAAATTTTAACAAAAAGGATCTCTCTGTTCCGCAACTTCTTCTCATCACAATCCAGAATTCTTTCAGACTCCTCATCATCCAATTATGCCCTCCAAAGTTGACTACAGCGTCAACTAATATAATCAAATCATACTATCATCACCAGAATAAACTATAGATAGCGTCAACATCTCCAGATCTTTAATTAACTGCTCCCGCAAAGTATTTAAATAGTTCAAATTACCTAAAACTTTCCTACTCAGCACATGATACTGAATATCTAAATCATAATCTTTAATAGAATACAGTCACTTCTTCTGCTTCAGGTTCAACTCTTTCTGAGTGAAAATATATTTCAAACTCTAGTAGTTAGTAAAAACTTCACATCTAACTCTATATAGATAATGACTCCGTATCTTAAGTGCAAATACAACTACAGCAAGCTAAAAGTCATGTGTGAGATAAAATATTTTAATGGTTTTTCAATTGTTGTGATGCATATGCAATGACCTTACTATGCTGCATAAGCACACAACCCAGACCCCTCAAAGATGCATTACTTAAAATTTGAAACCCATCAGAAGCCGATGAATTGGCTAATACTGGAGTAGGCATTAAGCAAGTATTTAGCATTTGAAAAACCTCCTCACAACAATCAGACCAGTCAAATTTCAATGGGACAACGACATAGTAATCTGTCAAAACCCCTCAACAAGCCTCTTGTAATAAGTTGTCAGACCTAGAAAACTCTTGACCTCAATGAAAGTAGTGGGCATTGGCCAATATGTAATCGTCCTAACCTTACTCTAATCCACAGATATGTCGTCTTCACTGATAATATACCCAAGAAAAGCCACACTTCTAATCCAAAATCACATTTGAAATTTTTGGCATAAAGTGTAATCTCCTTAAAAAATTGGTAGCACGGCATGTAAATGATCTGTATGACTGACTTCATCCCTCAAATATACCAATATATCATCTATAAAGACGATCACAAAAGTATCCAAAAACTACATGAAAACGCCATTCATCAGGCCCATGAAAACTGTTGAAGCATTTATTAGTCCAAATGTCATCACCACGAATTCATAGTGCCCATATCTGGCCCTGAAAGTTGTCTTCGCTATGTTTTCTTCTCTAATCCTCAGCTGGTGATAATTTAACCTCAGATCAATCTCTGAAAATACAGAAGCTCCTTTCAACTGATCAAAAAAATCATCAATCATCAGCAGTAGATATTTATTTTTATTAGTGAGCTTATTCAAATCCATGTAATCAATGCAAACCTGAAGCTCTCATCCTTCTTCACAAATAATATTGGAGCTCTCCAAGGTGAGGAGTTAGGTCTGATGAACCCCTTATCTTGTAGCTCCTGCAGTTGACTCTTCTTCTTCAGCAACTCTTTAACGACCATTTTGTAGGGTGTCTTGGATACAGGCTCAGAACCTGGCAAGAGCTCAATGTTGAAATCAATCTCTTACACTGGTGTTAATCCTAGTAAATCATCAAGGAACACCTCTGGATATTCTCTTACCACTGGAATATCGCCCAAAGATTTCACTTCCTTAGAATTATCTGCTACCTGAGCAAGAAAGCATTGACTTCCACGATTCAACAATTTACATGATTTCAAACAAGTGATAATCATGGATGTTAATCCTCGGTCACCACAAAATTTAACTTTTGTCTCCCCAAGTAAATTCATTTTAACGATTTTTTTATTGTCATCAATAATGACAATTTTTCGACATCCAATCCATGCATAAAATAACATAAAATTCCACCAAGGCAACAAAATAAGTTGGGCATCAAAATCATTTCCACCAGTCATAAGTATCACAAGTATTGAAATAACATTCATTTGTCAGTTGATCGGGTATAAAATCAAATAATACTCTTATCAGTATACTCTGAAGATACATGTCATTAAAATCTTCGCATTAAACATTTAGAGTTGACTTATTTAAATTGTTTCTTATTTTATGTATGATATGACATGAATCCTATGATGTTTAAAGTGCACTAGTTTAAAGCATACCTGTGATGACGTCAAGAGAGCCCTTAGCTTCCTGTTGCGAAAGAACATATAATTTGGGTTGAACATTTTGCTCAGTCCTGCCTGCATTTGACACTAATCCTGAAGATTCAACTGCCCTCGATCTACCATAGCTCCTCTGCCTCTAGAATATGTTGGAGCTCTCTAACCCAATTTAGAGCAATTCTTAGCCATATTTCCTTACTGAGATGATGATTACAGTAATGTGGTTGATTAAGAACTCTCAAACTCAAGCCAGTTCCAGTAGAGGTCGGATGGAAAAGTGCTTGAAATTACTTCAGGATATGAGATCACCTCTCTTTTCTATAGGAGGTACGGTGAATGCTAAAAACTAGTTGTTGAGGGTGGAAAAAATCTTAGACGCGTTATGTTGTCCTCTAGAGATGATGGTTACACTTGTAACATTTGCATTAGAGGGAGAAGCTAGGAGATACTGGTGTGGACAGTTGCAAAAGAAATTTGGTGGCAAAGTTAGTTACATGATTCAGTGGGGAGAGTTCGTGAGTAACTTTAAAGACTGGTTTGTACCACTGTCTAGCAGAAGACAAATGCAGAACAAGTTTATCTGATTTGTATAGGGTGACCGACCCATCATGCAGTATGAAGTTGAATTCACAATGCTCCTAAGCTATACGCCTCAATTGACTCCTAATACAGAGAATTATCACCAATTTTTGTCTAAGCTCAGAGATGTGATTCGATAGCCATTAATTTTTAAATCTTACAATATATATAAAAGAGTCTCTAATAATCTACAAAAACAATAAAAAAATTTAAATCATCCAACAGTAACAGAAAATCTGCAAGCAAAATTTTAATCCTTACAACAACATATTTCTACCCAAAAGAAATAGTACCAAAAAAAGAAATCACAAACATATCATACTAGTACTTATCAACCGCAGTCTTACTCATATAAACCAAGTCTTTCATACCAGACATGAACCTAAGACTTTATCTCCTGGAAAAAAATATTAATTGTAATTGTAAATATGAATTACTAAGTAATTATAATCTAAAATACATTAAATTACGATGTTTATGTATGCATGAATGACCAAAAGAAAATGCAGCTCATGTCTTTATAAAAGCTTGAACTTTCACTTTAATTTTATATATTCATATTTCACTTTAAGTATTTACCAATTTAACATCTTTAATAGTCATTATAGGATTACCATTATACCCGAAGGTATCATAAAAA
>NEWO01000007.1:5031535-5043521 GCA_003013225.1 Phalaenopsis aphrodite
ATGAAGTGCTCCTTGCCAGGGTCAGAAAACCCTCCAACACTGAACTTTCTTTCAGAACTGTCAACCTCCTTCCCTGCATGTGTTACTGCTTCCAACATGCACTTTTTTACCCTTTTTCAAACACAGGTGTCGCTGTCTCCTTCTAGACGTAGATGTTGTGGCCATAAACAGAGGCACTATTTTTTCCTTTTCAACCGCAAGTTGGAAGTTGTCTGAGAGTTTTTCTTGCCAACAGAGATCACATTTTCTCTCTAGTGTAAATCATATTCAATCTCTAGTGGAAATGGATTTCTCTCTCTAGTAGAAATCAACAAACCTCCATAAATCCACCTGACTTGCTCCTAAACAAACCTCTAAAGTTCGCCCTACATTGCTCTTATTGGAAGAATTCCTCCAATAGTTGTTGGATCACCGCCCAACTAAACAGAACTTCCTCTGCCAGAACCAGACTTCTTTCCCAAAGCCACAATTCTTCTTTCTGCCAACCAAATCCTTCCTTCAATCATATCCTTCCCAGTCAAAACTTCCTACTTCCAAATCCTTCCCCGCCGGAACTTATTTCTATTGTCAACTAAGGTCGTGAATCCTTCATGCAGTCAAACCCTTCCTACAGTTAGCCCTTCCCAGCTGGATCTCCTTCCTGCAAAAGCCAACCCACCACCATAGCTGAGAGATTCTCGAACCTCGGATGGTTTAAGTAGGGTTTGAGTAACTCTCCTCCTTCTGAAACAGACTCAGAAGATGGAGAAGATGATGGTGAAGAGGCAGATTCCAGTTTTGAATTGGAGCAACAGTCGCTGCCTCCTTCCCAAGAAGCTGTAAATGCCGAGGGGAAGAAAAATGTAACCCTCCTCTGAAGAAACACCTCTTGGATTCCCTGTCTCTCTATTCCTTTGCCTCCATCGCCAGAATCTTCTTGCAACAGCAATAGCAGCACTGACGACAATGAAGAATCCCTAGGATTTCTCTGACAACATCTTCGACGCATTAAATTTGTCTCCTCTCAAACAGTAGAGAGATAGGGTTGTTGCGTCTTCTCCACGTGTGCATGCGAGATGGCAATGCTCTGTCGTTCCAATCTTCTCTCGACACATGGAAGTGCATCTCTTTCGTTCGAATCTTCTTGTCGTTTTTCGTTCACCTCCTCATCAGCCTGTTCCCCGTCACTACTGCACCCAGCGACCTCCACCAGTCTTCTAATTGACTCGGCAACACACAACGACCTCCGTCAGGCCTTCTTCTTACCAAGCTTCCCTTCCCTAGAGCAGAAACTTCAACATATAGCAGCAACAACTCCCGATTTTCCCTGCCAACTCCAGACTTTCCCTACCGCAGACTTGCCTCCACTAGTTTCTCCATACAAACTTACAGACCTTCCTTCCAAAGCAATTCCTCCAATTGTCGTCGAAAATCTTCTTTGTTAGCACTCTTGCGTAAAGGCGGAAGGATCTTGTAATAGGCCCTCGATGCAAACTCTCTTCCTCTGATAGACCCTCCTAAGTCCTCCACAACAACAGCAGCTACTGGAATCTTTCCTACAACCACCTGTCTTCTTGTAGGCTCTTCTCCGAAGTTTTCCCTACGGCAAGCCCTCGGTCGGAGCTTTTCCCAGCAATGGGCCCTCCTTCGGAGCTTCTCCCTACAATCATCAATGCTAGAACACTTCCTACACGCCGCAAAAGTCCATGTAGGTCCTCCTCTGTTCTCCTTTGCCACTAGAGCTCTCCCTATAGCTGGAATCCTGCTTTTGCAGACCATCCTCTACCGGAATCCTTTCAGCCAACCTACAGGCCTTCCTCCAGAGCTCATCTTCTTCATTGCACTGAAATTCTCCCTGCAAGATCTCCTCTGTTCAAACTTTGTTGTCGGAATCTTCATAGCAACAAATCCTCCTCCACTAAAAATTATTCCCTTCAGGCAGTTTCGTAGCTCTTCCTTACAACAAAAATTATCTCTACTGTAGACCCCTTAGAAACTCTCCTTACAGCCAAAAGGGTCCCTATTGCAAGCCCTCCTCCAAAATTATCCCCGCAACAAATTTTTATGTTGTAGGCCCATCCGCCGTAGCTTCTCTCTGTTGCAGGCCCTTTCTTGGTTCTTTCCTGCAGTTGTTCTTTCTTTTCCCTGTAACTTCCCATAGATTATTAAGTTGGCTTTTAGCACTAATAATTGTCATCCTATTGTAAAGTAGAAACCCTTGGGGTTGATAATCAAGTGCGGGATGAAGATTAAAAAAAAGTATGGGATGAAGACTTTAAGTTCTACTTTGGATATAATTTAGGGCAGCACACCAACCTCGAGATACACAAAAGTAGTGGAGTTGAGAAAAGTGATTGGCAGTGATGAAATATACCAAAGCTCTTCCTTTCAACAACTTCTCATAATTCAATACCAAGCTTGGTCTCTACAACATCTACGACCCAGCTTGAGAGCAGTGTGGAAATCTGAGAAGAACTAGTTTTTCACATATATATCTTTCTCATGTGGGTCAGCCACCACATCCAAATCTTGGAAGATTTGTTTGGAGATCTGAGGAAACTTTTGATTTGGTTTATTCATTTCATATTTTATATTTTTCTATTTTTATTCAGAATTATTTCCTTTCATAATTTAGGTGAGATATGTTTGGTAAGTTTGTAAAAAGTGAGGGATTGATTTCTCTCTCTATATATATACCCTATTTGTGAATAATAGAAGCAATTTTCCTCCCCAAGTTATTTCTGCAGCTATAAATATGGAACAAGATTACTAATATTTTTTTACTTCATGTGATTACTAAGTGATTAGTACTTTCATAGGTAGAAATCATCAAAAGTAGCCTCAAATTATATTGTATAAATAAAAGTGCAAGATTCTTAATTAAATACACAAAAAACTCAAATCATTCTCCGCTCTTTATCTCTCATACCCTTTCTTTGTTCGGTACCACTGCCATCAACTAATGTCCTCTTGTGCCATTGAGAACAAAAATAACCATCAGCACTCACAGCAGCAGCAGCAGCCACTACAAGCAACAGACCACACGTGTGGCACTATAAATTTAGGATTGAGGGTGCAGCTATGGCATGGCACCACTGAAGCAGCTGTTACTGTGCAAGCTGCATCTCCCAAGTGATGTAGCCGCTGCAATAATAGCAAATTAACCAAGGCCTCGGCAAAATAAATCAAAATGAAGAATGACCATGATGGATTTAGTGTTATTTCACTCACAGAATTCGAAAGAACGAAAATTATCACCAAATGTAGGACTTAAAAAAGACCGGGGAAGGATATCAATATTTGAAGCCAAATGGATTGGACGACGCAGATAAAGATGACTATAATACCATGCTAGTCTTCCGAATTAAATCAATGAGCCATCATTCAAAATCACATCTTTGAACCTAAGTTCTTCTCTTGATCACATCAGAGCAGTTTAATAGTTCAACTATGGAAATGGAAAATGCTTTTGTCGGTTCTCCCATCTAAGTTCTGCATACTTGATTTCAGGTCTAATTGTTTAAGCAACAATCTGCCCATGGCTCATAGCAATTACTTAAGCTGGACATATAGATAAATCCTTCTAATACAGTCAAAAGTAGCGTCCAATCATGATTTGAAGCACAGCAATATACAGAGCTGCTTTTCACAATGTAATTATTTAATGCAAACATATGAAAAAGGATAGAGAACAGCCAAGAACGAAAATCCAGATTACGATAATAAGTTAACTAACACAAACCTGAAATAATCTTCCGGGGAAAAGGTATCATACATCTCCGCAAAATTAGTCGCAATTCGAACAGAATCCTTCAAAGCCTTTCCTTCCACCTACACTAATTATAGAATACATGGACAAAAGTTGTAATTTTTGGCATGAAACAACTGCTATCTGTTTATTCAGATAGCAGTCACAGCACATAAAGCTATGCTTGTAAAGCGAATGCTTCGTACCGATTTCATCGCTTGTGGAAGTGTTTTCTTCAAAATTGCTTCAATTACAGCCTGCTGCATATTATGCCTGCCCACGTAATTTATCAATATGTTCTCTGGAACTTTCTTCCCAGGACGAAACCCAGGAACCTAAAGACAATTCATAATCAATGTACATGCAATTATACATCTATAATAAAAAAAACTTACAGCTGGAGCAGAACCATGAAGTTTTGTGCATAAAGCACATAGAGAATTAATGAAAGTCATTTTTTTTTTTGTCATTCATCATCACCAACACACTTCGATCATCAAAATTCTTTATGGTCAAAATCTTCTGTACAGCATAAATCTAACATTACAAAACATTATTGAACAATAACAAATTTTTATAGCTGGCTATCATTCAACCTAATTATTGGTGTAACCTTTTGATTCATGAGAAAAACTAAAACAAAAAAGAGGAGCTTCAAATGAGCTGAGAAGATGGCTTAACTCAAATAAATAATCTTCAACTTGTAGTATAGACACAAGCAAGCCTCCAAACATATGAGATGCACTTAACTGCCTTGTAGCATATAATTTCAAAAGCAATACACATGCTGAGTCACCAAAAAACTCATAAGAAAATATCCAATTCTAAGAGAATTATGAACTGCAGAAAAAATGAAAGGTGTTTTCCAATTATGTTTTATTTCTTCAGTTACAGCACATTGATATAATACCAGCTGTTGCATTTCATTACTAGATGGCCAAACTACCAGAACCTTAGTTCTGAAGAACAAAATATTCGCTTCAAAAATTTGGCTCACACATTTTCTTAACACTGATCTGTTAAACCTCAAACCTTAATATCACGCGACCAGCTGTCATGGCTTTGAGACTACGCAACTTCAAACAGAATGAGCAAACAATTCATTTGCATTCATTTGCAAACTAGTGATATTAGATGGGCATATCATTCAAGCTTGATGATTGATAATTGTTGTGTATTTCATGAAATGCCGAACAGTGATAGAAAAAGACTATAAGAAGTGTGTTGTTAATTTGCACATGATTTTTGAAGGGGCAAAAAGTTGTTCTGAGCTATGTTTTGCAGACCCCTTAATTATATATATTGTCAAGTTATAATTATAGGTTGTTGAGTTGAACTTTAGTCAGATGATTATATCAGAGTTGCATGGTTGAAGCCAGAAAGATAATTTTAATGGTTAATTTTCTCTGTTTAAAGCCTGTTTATTACTATTTACTTTGAACAACAACAATACTTCATTTGAAGATTTAACTCACGCACCCCCAGCCTAGAACATATCAAAAATTTGCCATAAGCTATGATAGGAAATACAGTTTTGCATCTCTTTCCAACCAGATCTGCCAAGAAAGAGCGATAATGTGGGCAATGAAGTTCTTGGAAAAGCTGAATTCACCCCCAAATTACGCCCAGAAGCTGTTACCAAATGTACAATGAGCTTCTATTAACATAAATTTCCGTAGAATAACAGTACATGTGATATTCTAATGAAACGAAAATGTGGAGGGAACACAATCACCGCTCGATTAAAAACAACAAAATGGAGATCATGTTGTTACTAATGGAGGTTCAAAGCCCTTATTTTCTTTAGACATTTTACAAACTTCTAGACATTCAAACAAGACATTAAGATAAGTACATCTTACTTTTAAATGCAAATGTCTATGCTTTCACAGTATTTTTGCTAATGTCAACTATGAACGATCATAATTGATCTTTCTCGAAAATCATAATTGATCTTTGCAGGCCAAGAAATTTGTTCAATTTGCAAATAAGTGGGTTGGCATCATTTTTTATGCATCAAGCACATACGATCCCCACTTCCTTTGACTCAATCCAGAGTCGCTCTGAAACCAAGTTTCCACTAGTATTGGAGATGAGATCATCGCTGCAGTGCTGAGTTTTGCAACTCCACAGCCAAAGCTCTCAGTTTATCATCGCATCTTTGAACATGCTCTAACACTACAACAAGCACCTAAGCACATTACTCTTTATATTTGGGAGCATTTACTTCACATTTGTACCATCAAAGAACTTATATCAAGCGCCTAGGTGCTTTAATCTCTGTGTTGAGCTATATATGGCATAAGGATGGGGTTAGCGCCACAGTACCTATGACTGGCACCATCTTCTCTATCAACTACATCTAGCCATAGCTGAGTGTAGCGCTACAACACTCACAATAGTGCCACCACCAGTTTCAGAAATTCTTAATGATATCATATTTTCCAAAAAGGACAAGAGCATGGGCATAGCTGAGCTTGCCCACTTTAATGGCAGGGATAAGCTACCAGTTTTGGGCCTCTTCCAAAGGGAAGCACACCATAAGCCAAAGAGGTTTCTGCTATGAAACTTACTTAGCTCGGCTTGGCTTGGCTGAAGATACTTGAGCTAAAGAGGCTTGAGGGGGCCATGGTTGGTTTTTGAGGGTTGAAGTTTGTAACTTTTTTGAGCTTTCTGAGCTGAGGTGAAGGAGATGAAGAAAAGGAGAAGGAAGATATAAATTTCGGTTCTCACTCTTCTTAGAAGCCATCACGTGAAAGAGGAAGCTTCACGTGCCTTTCTCCATCAACTCAAAACAACTCACTATGAAGAGCAGCATGTCGGAAACCGACCTTAACCCCACATACATGAGTGTCTCCCTTTTCTCCATCTTTCTTTCCTTCCTAGAGCCCTTGTGCTTGTTGTAGAGACTTAGGCTCAATTTGGCGCGGCTTCCTCTGCGCAGTGCGGCGGGAGGCCGCGATTTGGTTTTGTTTGGCACGGCATTTCGCTCGCGGCCGCCAAGAATCAGGGCGAAACGCCGACCGCGGGTGATATTCCGCGGCCCGCATTACCGCTCCGCTTTTTTACTCTCGTACCACTAATTTCTCCTTCGTTATTTCTCCCCCCGCACCCCGCCAAGTGTGACCCTCAGCTGCCCAAACTATAGTTCCGAAGAACTTCTCCTTCCAGTATAACTATTCTCAACCAATATTTTCTTATAGAAATCTCTCGTTTATTGTGGATTTGCACGGTCAAGTTTTTCTTGTGTTTATTTGATTTTGGTGGTTGATTTGTGTTGGTCGGTTTGGTGGTTGTTTCTTATCCTTTATCTCTGTTTGAGAATGTTCATGCAAAGCAAAATACAAATGATATGCTTAGCCCTTGCATCCATAAGATATCTCTAGCTCATCGTTTTTTTTTAGAATGCTGATGTAAACAGCATTTTCTTTCAAAAAGTCGAATGAAGTATATGCCTCAATAACATACAGAGACCCATAAATGAGACAGTCAAGTAGATAGCCTCCGAATAATGTGTTTTAAGCCATTCTACTCTTATATATTGTTACCTCTATGGGGCATATGGCCAGAAAATTATGTATGATAGGGCAACAGAACTTGGTTGCCACCATTGTGATTCTCACTTCTATGAAGAATCAGCAGTTCTTGTATGTTAGAGCATGCTCATGCAAACCGAATTTTAAAATGTTATGCTTAGAGAAGTTCTTTTTTTTTTCAATGACACACACACCCATAATTAGGCAGTAAAGTAGATAGCCTCCGCATAATTTGATCCATGCCATTTTATGCTTATATATTGATACCCCTTCGGGAAATACAGTAAGAAGATTGTTTATGGTAGGGCAACAGAACTTTTTTGCCACCATTCTTATTGAAACTTCAGCTATTCTTGTTATGCTTAGAGAATCTTCTCTTTTCAATTACACACACACACACACATAAATGAGGCAGTCAAGTAGATTGCCTTTGAACAATTTGTTCCATGCCATGCTATGCTTATATACTGATACCCCTCTGGGGCATATACTAACAAAATTGTGAATGATAGGGCAACAGAACTTGGTTGCACCCATTCTTATCCCCACTGCTATGAAACATTGGTAGTTGATGTCATGCTTAACCATGCTCATGCAAATTGAATTGCAAAATGTTATGCTTTGAGAAGTTATTCTAACAGCAATGGTGGCAGTAAAATAGATATATTCTGAATAATTTGTTCCATGACAAAGTATGCTTAGATCCTCATACTTCATTGGGGCATGTATTATGAAAGGGCAACAGAACTTCATTGCCTTCATTGTGATTCTTACTCACATGAAACATCTGTACTTCTTCTCTAATTTATTCACACGCACGCACCCATTTGTGAGGCAGTAAAACAGATAGCCTCTGAATAATTTTTAGTGCATATTTTCATTGATAGGTTTAAAGTACCAATGTGCTATGTAAATATGTCAGTTTAGGTGTGAGATATGTAAATACAAGTGCCGGTTCCCAAGTCCTGGGTGCCAAAAATGGAGGTTTGCATTAACTAATCAACAACCACATAAATATTTTGTAAAAAAACTATAACATGAATCTTTTAAA
Organism: Phalaenopsis aphrodite; assembly: GCA_003013225.1. Taxonomy (NCBI): domain Eukaryota; kingdom Viridiplantae; phylum Streptophyta; class Magnoliopsida; order Asparagales; family Orchidaceae; genus Phalaenopsis; species Phalaenopsis aphrodite. The sequence goes on from NEWO01000007.1 coordinate 5,039,850, forward strand.
TCATTGTGTCAATGTTGGGGGTGTCCCCTAGAAGTGATCGCGAATTAATAGCATCATTGGAGGACAGTTTAAGGGGAGACATTCATTGCCTTCACGTTAAAGACAATATCATTATTAGTTTACTTCTAATTTAATTAGTTTTTCTTTTTCTTTTTCTTAGTACTTTTGATATTCACTGCTAAGTGAGTGGTGTATTTGTACTTCTGTTATGTTTTGAAATAAATTTCTACTTCTGAAATAACAAATATGTCATTGTCATAAATTTGTTTTAAACAACTTCACTAAACATGGACAGAATGGTCAATTTTCCAGAAACAGCTGCTCCACAGCTATTTTCACACAGCTGCAACAAAAAGACAGCCAGCTTCGCCACAGCAGCTTCCACGCAGTAGCTTCCTGGGTCAGCGCAACTGCAGCTATGCCAAACAAAGCCTTAAGCATAGATATGAGTGCATATATGAAGCCTTAGTGTAGGGAAACCATCCCACGTCCATTGCATTCCCTGTGATATCCAGAAAAATAGTATCTCACTGCACCATGGCATTGCTTGAAGCAGCGCCATGACACCAACCTTTTTGCAGTCATAGTGTCTTGACGTTGAATGATGCAACGCTATGGAACCATCTTCTACTTTGGCTCTTTCAATCTGACCAAGCCCACATGTGGCAGTGGGTTCAAGTTCATGTTTTTTTGCCAACAACTTAGAGAAACCACTCCCGGTTATCAGATTTCCTTGTTGGAGTCCAATAGTCTCGATTTGGTCAAACATCTCTTGGATTTGCAACCATTGCACTCGGTATAAGTTTGACGGCTATAGATCTCACCCACCTAACCTAATCCAAGTGAGATGAATAGAATATACACTCAAGTCCCACCGTTGAGCGGAAAGAATTTATAAGAACACAGAAAAAAGAATTTTTAGTTCTAGGGCATTTGGACACTAGCTCTCACATCACGGCATGTAGCCAATATTTGGATTAGATGTCAGTATTGGTGACATAAGGCTCAGAACAATGGCGATGCATGTAGCAGCATCGTGAGCCTTCGCGCCTTGGCACTGCCTTTGTCAACATCATGGCGCTCCTATACTCTAACTCTATTACAAACTTTCAAATGTTCTTAGATTAATTTATATAAAGTTTAATCGACATACATATTAATTTTTTTAGAATAAAAATGAAATGATTTATAGTACGTTTGCATGTGCATGATTGGTCATGATTGAGTTCATCCCTTTATAATACTGGTGAGGGAAAGCTAAGCTATGTGTGCACGTAAATGAAGAAAGATAGTGATATTAATACACCTTAATTGGTACAAGTTTTGATAGTACTCCTGTGACGGTTGTATACAAATCAAAAAGATATTAATATGTAAATGATACTGTAAGACATAGTTAATGTTTAGAATCACCTTGAATGAGCATATTTGATATTACAAACTAGTGTTGTTTAATGATCCGATTTAGATCCGAACTGGGGTCGGCTCGAAATTGGTTTGAATGGATTAAGTGTGGCTCGAAATCGGCTCGTGGCTTGTTATATTTGATTCGAGCCAGCTCAGTTTGAAATTGAATTGAGCTCGATTCGGCTCAAAATCAAAATGAGCAGGCTTAAATTGAATTATTTTGATCCATTTCCGCTCGAAATTGGCTCGATCTAGCTCGAAATGAAACCATTTGGCTTAAATTTGAGTTATTTGATCTATTTCCAGCCCGAAATAGGCTTGAAATCAGCTCATGACTTGTTATATTCAAATTTATTCACCATTATAATATATATATATATATATATATATAATAAAAATAATAATACTTTGAGTCGATATCAAGCTAGTTTGATCCGATCCGCGTATGACTTGAAGTTGGCTCGAAAAAAATTCAATTCAAAGTTTACGCTTATAGCTTGACTTATTTATTTCAATTTGATCTCGATCCGAGCTAAAATTTGAATCGATTTTTGAGTGATTAACGAATAATAAAAGAGAAAATAGTTATAACAGACGCAAACAATAAGAAATAGGGTAAATTTAATTGTATTAATTAAATTTACTTTCGTTAGTTGTTATTTCATTTCACTTAGAGTATAAATTGTTGGTTATAAAAAACTTAATTTCTACCATCTGACAATCTATTCTTGTTTTGGTTAATTCTAAGTCAAATAACAAAAGTGGTATCAAAGAAAAGTTTCGGATGAAATAATACATTTTTTATGAAGAAACCAATAGTATAATTACAAGAAAAATATATAATAATAAAATTAAAAGTTTAATTTAACACTAACTAAATTATATTGTTAATTCACACAAATTGATGCACTTGAGATTATAGAAGAGAGAAGTCTGGTTAGAAATGAAGAAGTATCACCTGCTATAAATGTAAACACGAATGCCCTGACCCAAATGACAGCGGTAATGAAACTGTTAATTAAGAAGTCTAGACCACAGCTTGTTGGGAATAATACAATTATTGTGGATAAGTATTTAAAGAAATTTCAAGATATATGTTCACCTTTGTTCAAGGGAATTGAAGATCCAATTGAAACAAAGAATTAGTTGATGATGATAGAAAATATTCTAGATAGCATGACATGTCTTGATAAAAGAAGAGTATCGTTAGCTACAATTATGCCGAATGAAGAAGCTGAAAGATGGTGTCATGGGCAGTCAAAACAGTCTACGAAATATACCCAACATGATGGTAAGTTGGGAGGATTTTGTGAAGCTTTTCAGAAAATGGTTTGTACCCCTATCCACTCGAAAACAAATGCAAGACAAGTTCATCAAGTTAGTGCAAGGAGAGAAGACAATTGTGCAATATGAAGCAGAGGTCACAGTATTGACGAGATATGCACCATAATTGATAGCTACTGCAGAAGAAAAATACTATAGATTCCTTTCTTGATTAAAGAATTCAATCAAAAAATCTTTGGTGACATTGGGGATTGATGATTATCAGTATTAATAGAGCAAGCTAAAAGAGTGGAGATCAATTATCAGTTGATTAAGAAGTGTAAGGAGACAGATGCACACGAGGAATAATATCGATAAAGGAGAGCATGTGGATCAATCAGAGGGATCCATTGGGAAGAAGCCCAAGTTCAATTCTGATAAATTCAGTAATAGTGTTTCTCAAAGTACTATAGTCACTTGTGTGTCAAATGTGAAAAACAACATAGAGGTGAATGTTTGATGGGCTCTCATACATGTTACTGGTGTCGTCGGGCTGGTCAAATAGCTAGATATTGCCCTTCACTTACCCAAAAAATCTCAGAAAGACAGATATCAGTTGGAGCTTCTTCACAGAAGGCTGCAAGTGGACAGAGAATGATAGAGTCTACAGCTTCAGCTCCTACTCAAGCTCAACCATTACATGTTCAACCTCGAGTTAATTCCCTTACTAATAAAGAACCTGAAAAATTTGTAGCTGATGTTGATGCTAATATGGACTGGTGAGTGTTATGTTTTATTATATATTATAAGGGTGTCATTCTAGTGTATTTCTTTTGTAAAGGATGTGTGTGTGTTTTTTTTGTTATATTACTTTTTTTAGATGTGATGTTATCCTTATTTTGTTATATTGTTTTTGTTGATGGGAGAAGTTAGTTGAGTTATCTTGTGTTAAACATTTGTTTTATTGTATCAACTTTTCAACTTAATGAATGAGATAGAGAA
>NEWO01000007.1:5049984-5064467 GCA_003013225.1 Phalaenopsis aphrodite
TCTCTCCTAAGCATACCATCTTTTGGCGTTTCTTTTCCCTCCCGCTCCTATACGCGACGGAAAAAGAACCGCTCTCCGTCGCCGACGCATCCTTCCATCGCCGGCCTTCTCCTCGTCGGCAAAGCGTGTCGCCGAACCTCTCCTACCCGCGAGAGAGAGAACTTGCATGGAGTCTCTCCCACTTTGGCCGCACCTCCTCCTCGTCGTTGACGAAAACCGACGCCGTCACAGGACTTCCTCTAGCCGTCGACCTCCTTGCGCCGACATTCGGCCGACCTCAGCCCCAATCCGCACAGAACTCTGGCCTTTTCGTCGCCTTTTTTTTTCTTTCGGTCTGCCGAACTTCGGCCTCCTCCTCGTTGTCGTTGTGCCGCAAGCACTCCTCGCAGCAAACAGAGATACAAAACTCTCATTTTTCTTCTTTATTCTGAACTACTCCTATCCAAAACTTGGGAGTCATAAAGAAAGAGGTTGATTCAGTTTAAACCTTGCTCTAAATCCTCTATTATATGCCATAAATTTGATTCATAAATATGAAATCCTATCACATTAATGATTTAATTTGTAGAATTTCAAGGCATTGAGGATTAAGATAAATCAAAATTATTCTTTTGTGAGTTTGTCTTTGATTAAGCAAATGTGGACCTGATTTGCAAATAAACATGAGTGCATCTTTTGTTAAAAAAAAATAATAAATGAAAATTATGTTAATTACTTGTTCTGATATCTTCTATTGTTGGGGAACAATGTAGACGAGCTTGTTGCATAGAATCTTCATGCAAGATTTCTGTGACTCCTTGCGTGATAAGCTTGAGCATGCTTGAGCCTGAGTGAACCTTGTTCGAATGTATGTTTTGGTTATATTTTCATATGCCAACATCAGTTATTTTTCTCGTACTTTGCATATCTCACTGATCCCTTCCTCTCTTATCCTTATTGGTTTTGTTCTTGTCCTGTGCGCGTTTTACGACGCACACTGGAGCATGGATCGGACGTCGGCGAGCTTGGCACAAGCAAAGAGAACGCGTCTGCAACCGTCACGGTGGTGAGATTCTTTAACTCCTAGTTGGCCCTAGGTTTTAGCGGTGTCTAGGCGTGTGGGTTCGATCGCCCACACAGGGTGCGTGCGCCGGCATGGGTCGACGCGACGACGAGCCTGCGTGATGGATCGTCGATTTTCTAGAGCTAGCCTTTAGGTTAGAACTTCCTGTGCGTAACCAAACGCCCTCTGTAGAGCCGAGTGTCTCCCATTTATTGTGAGTCTTAGCACAAGTCCCGATGGGTCATTGTCCCTCACTCCTCTTGTTTTGGGTTTCCCCAGTTTTACTTGGAGAAGCTAGGGGGTCGGACTTGGCAAAGCGAGAGAAGCTTCGTAGCTGGCTCGCTTTGCAAAGTCTGGAGGAGTTCGCGAAATGGTAAAAGCTTTGTAGCTAGCACATTTCGCGACGCCGTGAAGAGTTTTCCCTTCAGAGATCCAGAGAAAAAACTCCCCACATTTCCCCACCAAAACAAGAGGCGGCGGTGCCGCATATCCAAGGGTCTAAACCTTAGGTCTCCTAAGTTAGGTCGTTAGTACGAGCGTGGCTCGCTATCATATGTGGTCATTTGTAGCTCATTGTTTGCATATGTGTGTCTTGCATTGTTACATATTGTGTGTCATATATCACACTTGCACTTGCACTTGCACCTTCACCGACACCACTTGTGCCTCGATCGGTTATTCTGAACCAGTCACGTCACTTGTGTTTCAGCCGGCTAACCCAGCCCGGTTGGCACAACACTTTGTTTTGACCGGATATTCCATCCTGATCAACCGACCACTTGCTCATTTGCATGTTGTGTATGTGCATGTATATGTTGTCTGCATGATCAATATCATCTACTTGAGTTGCATACTTTCGGGTCACTGTCTTACCGGCATACCTTCTTTTCGGGCCCCTGCCGCTACGGCATGTCTACCTCCGTGTCACTGTCTTACCAGCATACCCTCTTTTCGGGCCCTTGCCGCAACGTCATGCCTACTTCTGATTCACTGTCTTACCGGTATACCCTCTTTTCGGGCCCCTCCTGTCACGACATGCCTATCTCCGAGTCACTGCCTTACCGGTATACCCTCTTTTCGGGCTCCTGCCACTACGGCATGCCCATTCCTACGAGTCACTGCCTTCATGGCATACTCTTTGCACTATTTATATGTTCTAATTTTCCTGCATTAGCATTTGCATTTGCATATTTGCATGGATAGCGAGTCAGGTTCGTTAGGAGAGTGACCCTGTGTTGGTTGCGATGCCTTAATGAGCATTGTTTGCTGGGTTGATCCCAGTGAGCAATGCGAGTTAAGTCATCGGGATTGATACAAGTATGACTGTGCTAAAGATCTAATAGATCTAACTTGTGTTATCGTTCTTGGTGACACCCTTTAGATCCTTCAGATCTTTAGGATGGGGCCGACATGAAGACCACGTCAAAGTCATACTATACTAAAACTTACCCCACACTTAGATACTAGATTGATGCACTTTTCGTTAGATGGTGTGCTAGGCTAGGACTTAAGGTATTAGGTAGTCTTTTTTATACTTGGTTATTGTTCTCTGTTGGATTGGTTGCCCTAGCCAGGTATCTTTCTTTTGCATTGTGTTTGTGGTGTGACTGCATGTTGCATATGTGTGGTAGTGTGTTAGGGCGTTATTCTGCAGGGAGTCGTGTCAATTTTCATACACACACACACAGGTACAGCTATGGGGGGAGCAAGTAATGATTTCTGACCCTTTTGCTTGCAGGTGCTATTAGCTCCCCCCATTTTTAAGGCATGGCTCATGATACGTTATTAGCATGTGAGTTTTCCCGCTGACACTTGTTTTCATGCATGATTAGGTCTTTTTCTTTTCTCTATGTATTTTTAGAGTCTAGGAGAGTCCTATAACAAAAATAAGATACGGGAACGGATTCCGAGACAGCGCGGGAACCACGTGGAGGGGACCAGGAGCAGATGCTCGTGCCCCGTATCTTAAGTCTGCATTTTATATTAATGTATAAAATTAGGACCGGGCATCTGGCCGCCCTTTTTCTTTTCTGGGATATGTTGCCGACTCAGCGGCACCGGCCTATTTATTATTTTGATTTGACTTGTTTTGCTTTTTTTACATCATGTTGTATGTCTGCATTTGGATATGTTTTTTTCCCTTGTTTTCTTTCTGTGATTTATCTGAGATTTCACAACATAACATAGGCTCTTTAGAATTTAAATACTTAAATTACTATAAAATCCTAAATAAAATATTCAAGATAATTAATATTTAGGATTAAAATATTGAGGATTTAAAAATTGCAACTTTTATTTTCCTGCATATATTAATAGAGCCTCCACAATACTTAGGATCATTCTAGATAGCTGCATTCATATTTGCATGTCCCGAGGAGGAGTCTCTGTGCTTCTCCAACCAGACTGGCTCAGCATACCTTCATGTAGGTGGTTGTCTAGTGCGCCTAGGGTGTTAGAAGGCTCTCTGACCCAGACGGGGTGTAAGTCCTTTTATTGGAGTGTTTACAGATTTGTAGCTGAACCTCCGCTTTCTCTTCTTTTCGGAGGCATCATTGTCTTTTCGGCAGGTATCAGTCTCACCTCTTGTAGCTCCAGTTTATAGTCATAGGATAGAGTTTCTTTCATTTGACCTTAGGGCTACCGAGGTTTCTCGTGGATGATGCAATTCACGGATTGCTGACCAGGGATCTCAGGTTGTGTTGGGTCGACTACCTTCACGACCAGGTAGACTTAGGGTCCTGGTAGTTGTGTATGACGGGTCCGTGGTACCACGACCCAGTTACCTCTACCTTTTAGGATCACTCTACTTTCCTTTTTGTTGAGCCCCTTTGAGCTCTATCGCTCATTGACTTCATTGATATCACCTTGACGACCCGATGTCGATGAGCTGCCGCCCATTTGGGATACGACGATTTGTCCTCTGCCCTTTGGTCCGGACGTGCTTTGACGTATTAGGATGTCCCCGTCAAGATGATTTAGGTTAGTCTGTGGGCCTCGTGTGCTGATTAGCCACTACCCATTTGGGATATGAGAGACTCACTCTATGCCCGATGGCTTAGCGTGAGCTTTGAAGTATCGGGATTGTTCCCACACGGAATAACCTTCCTTCGATTGTTTATACCCCAGATTTATGATAATATGAAGCGAAACTCCTTTTATCGAGAGTATTCTTGGGTATCCCCAAGATGTAATTAACCAGTAGGAACACGTTCCTCTGGGAGTGCTCTTGACCCAGAACAGGTACATATACCTGACTCTCTGGTTATGGGTAGTCTATGTAGATACTTTTTTCGCGGATATTGGTTTAAGGTGCCTCCACTCGATCTTGTTTGGGCGGACATTCTTAACCTATTTTTGTGAAATTTATCGCACGTAGACTCTTCACGTTTCACTTTTTCTCTTGTTTGTCTCTTTGTCGTATGTCCCTTTATATTTGTTTCCTCTCCTATTCGAATCATTTATGTGGTTCGGGAGGGAGATTTATTCGAATGGGGGAAGTATACGACGATCGACAAACTGGCGACTCCTTTTAAAAATAAAAAAGAGAAAAAAGAACGGAAACAGCATCATCTCGCACCCCTCGATTCTTCCTCTCCTCCTATTTATCCCTACCACAAAGCTGCATTGCTTGAACGAATCGTCCTGATACAGTCGCCATTAGAGCCACCTGGGAAGACAACGACGGGATCGCGGCTTACATAGACCACTGAAACTCCCATCTTTCTCAACCTTGCACGCTACTCCTACCAAAAATCCGCCTATTCACGCCATTCTTCCGAGGTCGAGGGCAACGGTGTAAACATTCCCGAACGAACACGGGACTCGGGGTTGACCCCGCGGCCCGTATTTATTAAGAAATTAAATACGTCGGTTTTAAAAACACTGACAGAACATCCGAACCAAACAGAAAGGCGGTGTTTTGAAAACGCCGCCGCACTTTTAAGTTGCTCCAAACGGAGCCCTAGTCTAATAAATTTAGGGCTTGATAAGTGTACACATGACAAAAATTAGGGTCAAGTGACTATATGTTGGTTGGAAGCATATGGCATGATATGCAAGTGAAAACACATTTACCATTGAGGTTGTTTTTGTTGAATTTAAGATGCCCAATTGAGCGACTAAGTATAGTTGAACGAATTTTAGTTTGAGAGCTATGTTGCACGGAAACTGATACAGGGGTCAGACACGAAACACTTCTATTATTAAAAATAAAGGATGCGAACATGCATCAGACGCATCATTATAATAAAAATTATATATATATTAAGAATAATACAAAAAAATAAAATAATAAATTTAATAGCATCACCTTTAAAAACTAAAATATCCATAATAAGAAATATCAGCACATGCGAGTGATTAATAAATCGCTCAAGCTCATCCCTGAGAAAAAAATCGAACATATAGGTTTAACCCTTGAATAATTTTTTTTTATTCTACTTATTAAAAATATACCATAGATGTTTAAAATATATTTTTTGAAATTTTATAATTCAGCAAATTAAGACACGTGTGTCCTTTATTTTTAATATTATTTAAACTGGACACGTCGGGATGTGTCTGACACGTGTTTGGGGCATGTCGGGGCAGTATCGGTGTCGAATAAGTGTCTGGCACTGCGCGGCACCTTAGTGAGAAGTGTCAGTGCATCATAATTTGATAGAAAGGGTCATTTTGGTTTTGAATATTAAGTTACTTAAGAAAAAATCAGATCAGCAAAAAACAAAATAAAATTTAAATTTAGTTTTTGTAATTAATTTATCTATATTTGTGTAACTCTTGAATCTACCATTTATGCTTCTTTGAAAATATTTTGTAATTTAGTGAAGTAATATTATTATCACTCTAAATTCAATTCTACGAACTATTTGATTTGATTTAATTAATTTCGTAATTCCATCAACCAATCCAACCAAGCTAATCGAATGCACGCCCTTCTTTTAAGATTTCAAAACTTAGTTTAACCAATACTGAGCATAATAAACCAAACAATATTGTGTTTTGACTAGGTTTGATTCTATTTACGATTTGAATGATTTGGTTCTAGATGTACTTTGGTTAGGTTTAGTTGGTTTAACAAATATGTCAACTGTTGAATCTGAATGTTATGTAGGCATGCCTAAAACATAGAGCATCAGAACCGAGAGAGAGAGGGAAAGAGAAGGTGATGCTACGACTGCCCCCGACGGGGTAAAGTGGGAGTCTTACCCAGACTCGGTGACCCCTTTCATATATTAAGAGAATATTTACAGTATAAGAGGAAAGCCAAAATGATATAAAAGCAGAAACTTTCCCTTAGGAGTTACTTTCGTTTGCAGCTCTTCATGTCCTTGGCACTCTTTTGTATAGGCGTGGCACCTATTCGCATTCAGAGGCATTTTTTAGTCATACACATCAACCAATCTATCCAAAAAAATTGAATGCACGCCCCTAAAGAATTATTTTAAAATATAAGCAATATTGTTGATTGAAATGAAGTGCTCTATAACTTATAATATATTCATGCAGCTGGGCATCAAATATTATTTTGCTTCAATTTGTATGTACTTGTACATAGATTTTAGTTTATACCAGTTTTCGCTCTTCTTTACCTATATTTAGAGCATCAGGAAGAAAAAGGAAAATTTCAAAGAAGATGGCAATGGCTACAAAAGAAAAGAATAATCACTTAAAAACTAAATGTGCTTAAATTCAAAATTAAAAGGTATATCATAATGTAGATTTTATTTTTTTCATAAATTTGCATCATTGTTCAATTATTTAAGTCATGCTAAAATAGTTTGAACATTTATTAAATTATTTAATTCAACCTATGTTGAATCTTGAACCTCTCTTTCCTCTTACTCAATGTTCAATACAATTTTCAAGACCATAAGCCTAAACAAATTACAGTCTAATCTTGATCTCCCTCATACGTTAAAATCCATAGGGAAGTTTTTCTTAATGATTAATATCATGGATTACTAAAAAAATATTTCACACCGTAATTGACCTCAAACTAATTAGACACCTCACAATACTACTTATTATACATATTCATGGTGCAAAATAATATGTGCTATGGCACATTACGTGGTGTGGCGCACCAAAATAATGCACGTTATTTATGCCAACACAAGCAACGGCACATGATGCATTGCACCCACGGGCGCACTAATTTAATTTTTAAGGTTTAATATAGGTGTGTGTGCGTGCGTGCGTGCGTGCATGCGAGCACAAGCCCGCGTTTGTGCGCGTGCGCGTGTATATAAACAAATATGTATTAGGTATTTATGCATATATATGTATCTATCCATATACAGGCATGTATTCCTTGACGTATTCTCACAGAGGTGGAAACATGTACTCTCGCATCCCTTTGGCATTTTTTTCTAGTGGGGAAATTATTTTATGGTCGCCCAAAACTGGAGAACATTAGGAAGGATTTTGATGCTATGAAACTATTGGGCAATTGGAACATTGGACTACTTGACGGTAGACATATACTTATTCAGTTTTCTCATGATGTCGATTACACTCGCATTTTCTCAAAAAACTATCAAGATTGACAATTATTTTATAAAAATTCTGAAGTAGACTGTCGATTTTAATCCAAATGCAGAGTCCCCTATCATTCCCGTTTAGATAAAGTTTCCGGGGTTAAAATTACATTTGTTCAACATGAAAATTCTCTACTCTTTAGCAACTGCTTACGGTAAGTCTCTCAAGGTGGATAGTCCTACGCTTGCTGTCACTAGACCCTCTGTGGCTTGTGTGTTAGTTGAGAGAGATATCACTCAACCAGCTACGGATGATATATCGATTGGCACTATGCACAACGGGTATTGACAAAAGGTTAAAATGGAACCACGCCCTCCTTATTGCTCTCATTGTAGTATGTTTGGTCACAACTCTATTATTTGTTATCGTTTGCATCCTCATCTAAGACCGAATATCGCTAAAGAACAGCTACCTATTATCCTTGTTGAGAAGATGCAACCTGATCTTCTTCCCAACACCGCAGTTCTCGATGAAAAACAACATATTACAGCTACAGATTCAGTGGTACTTAAACCACTCACTGTTATTGAAGAAGACTCACTTACATGTCAAGACACACGAGAGTGCTCCTTTGATCCAATAACAAATCAGTCAGTACAACATGTAGTTGCTTCTAATGTTCAACAATATGCACATCTCCAGCACGCTTTAGACCAAGATCAGGTGAGTCAATCTTCGGAAGAGGAATGAGGTTTATTCCAGAAGGAAGAAAAAGAATGGAGGCCGACTCCAGCTCGGGAACATATTGAATGATACATTGGTTACTACTGGCAATGGCAATCATCTTACCAATTTATTAGCCTGGTCCTTTCCAAGAACCAGAGGCAGAGGCAAAACCAAATTGGGTTGCTCTCTAGCCACCTGATACTATGTATTTCAACTTTTTTAGGCTTTTTCTTATGTCTCTAATGTATTTCTCAGTAATTTATAATTTTGGTACCCCTTGTGGTTTTGGTGTGGGCAGGGTGTCCTGTTTGGGCCCTCCAACACATTGCATCTGTATCTTTTTTTTTAGTTAATATATTAGCCTTTTTGGGCTTTCTATAAAAAAAATGTATTCCTTGACGTATAATGATCATCATGATTCATCAGATATTTCGTGTATTCTCTAATGAAAAAAAAAATAGACTTAAAAAAAATAACATTTTGAATTTTAAACGATTAAGTTGTTAATAATTAAATTTGAGCATTATTTTTACTGTGTTTATTAACATTGCGGTTTACCTTTCAACTTAATAGTTTTTTATATTTACATGCATTTATTAAAAAAATTTAAATGTTTTACACCATGTTTAAAATGAAGTTCATCACACTGCCTGTTATACACTCTGTCTCCACGAGACTTTTGTGTTATGGTGTGCCCTTTGTTATTGACAAAAAAGCCACTCATCAATCCTGTCTACAAAAACTTATTCAATCCCACAACAAATTTCGAAGGGTTACGCCCATAAGATAATTTCAACATCTAAAACCTTAAGAAAAAAAAACATGGAATTTATAATTTAAAAAACTTCTAAGTGCATATGACTGAGATGCAATGGGCCCATTTGGTTGATTGAAATTAGATAGTATGCTTTAAGAAATAGTAAAATTTCCAAGAACCATCATTTAGTTGACTTTAGTCAAAAATCATTAATAATTTTAAACTTCCTAAAGCCCGGACAAGTTAATAACATCGTTTTAACACAAAAAATAAGTAAGAATAAAATCATAAATTCTTAAAAGATTGCTTAAGAATAAAATCATAAATTCTCAAAAGATTGCTTTTAACAATAAGATATTAGACGCACCCTAAGCTATATTGAATGATATCAATTGTGCATACATCAATCAAATTAAGCAAAAGGAAATTCTGCACTGCAACCGCGCACAAAGCATAATGGCATTATATCGGATAAAGATATTAGATTTATTATTTACAACTCGTACGCTTTTAGACTGCCATAGTATCGATACCTAACCGCTAGTGCCCAATGAAATTCCCACCATGTACAAAATATACAAGGTTACAACATCAAAACAGCCAGAATCTCTCATAGGCAACAAACTCCATGGAATGAAAAAAATCAATAATTAATGAACAAATACGGTAAATATGTTAAGAGAAACCATATGGTAATATCTCACACTGGAATGTGGCTTCTTTGTCTCCGTGACCGTGATGGGGACTTGAACCTTCTCCTCCTTCTCAGCGGAAGCAGCAGCAGCGGAGACGGTGAGCTGTCGAGGAGTTCGGCGAGTGGAGTAGAAGAGACAAGGTAGTAATCGGCGGGAGGAGAAGAGAGGTGAGACTCGCGATTGAGCGGGGCAAATGTCTTTAATGGTTGAGGAGAAAGGTAAGTCAGTTTTAGGGCATCGAGGACGTGGAAGTGTGGCCGCGCCGACGACCAGAGACATTAGAGCTAGCCTCGTTTCTGCTGTGGATATGCTATGGAGCGGGAAGAGTGAAAGGGAGTGATGAAGGCAGAAAAGAATGAGCGGAGGAAGATCGAATGGAGCCGGGGGTTCCAGAATCGAAAAATCGAACCGACATAATTTAATTTTAATTTTAAAATATTTATTATTTGATTTTTTTTTAAAATCATTTTTTACTTTCATTAATCTAAATAATTTGAAAAATTGAATAATATTAAATTCAACTGGAATCAAATGATTAATTAACTACAGCGCTGGGCATAATTCCACCATTTCATTAATCATGCAGTCGATTAAAGAATAGGGAGAGATGATGAATAGAATGTCTATCTTAATTTCTAGTAAATTTATGTTAATTATTAAATTTTGATTTGCTTAAAATCAAATCAATTAAATTATATATTAGTTTGGTTTTAAATTGATTTTAGTTAAAAGTTGATATATTTATTTTTTTCTATTTTAGATTTTAATTTCATTCGATCTGACCAATTTGTAAGTTGATTCATCCCAATAAATTATTTGCAAACCCCATAATATTGGGTTGTTCAATATAATAATTGAGGGTTCATGTTGTAAAATTATTTTATTAATAATATTTTTTTAATTTTTTTGAGGGATTATAAAAACTTCTTTGATAATATATATATATATATATATATATATATATTAAAGATATTATACTATGATAGATCTCATTCTCAAAAGGAGCTTCTAATCACATGATTTTAAAAAGTAATAAATATGAATAATTATTGTAAGTAATAAGAAATTTCATTAAAAATATTGTAATTGTGGTAAATAAATTTAAAAATTTTGTACCACATTTTTCTTATGATTTTCAAAAATAACTAAATAAATTGGTAATGAGATATAGCTTTATCACAATCTTGAGATAGAGTAGATATTATTTGCTTTTATTGCTATGAACAATAGACATCAAGTTTGCATTCATTTTTTCTTTATTGCTTGGTCATGCCATGGCATAAGGTATGACATACTTTGTTAAAGAGCCGGTTGGTGACACTGCTCACAATTAGAAACCTATACAAAACTTCATTCTCTTTAGTGCAAAAGTGAAAAGTAATGTCTAACAATTTTGAGTGTTTCATAATGAAGATGATGCATTAAATTTGTAATATAAAAGATGATGCAATCTCTTTTCAATAATAACAATGATAGATGTGATGATCATATCAACAAAAAGAAGATTTAATGTAATGCATTAAACTTTAAGACATGCATATTGATTATATTTAATTGTTTTTTTTTAAGTTTTACACTTTAAAGAAGATCAAATTCTGTGTTTGTGGACTGGTTATTAAGAATTTGAGTCAAGCATGAGACATCTTTCAAGAGAACCCATAAAGATAGTGACAATTTCCAAGCCATCGACATGGTTCATCTTCATACCAAAGGCTATTTTTATTAAAAATGAGTTGTACATGCACTATTTTTTAAGTTTTTGGAGATATAAAATGAGAAATGTGTCATGTATGTATGGCACGTAAACTCAAAGGAGGAATGATTACATGGCCAATTCATTATGTTATCGAATTAAGGACGGCATCCAAGGCAAGTTGGAATAAATGCAACTTTAAGGCCCGGTTTGAGGCAATTTTTTTATCACGGTGCGTTCTGAAAACGCGGGCCGAAGCGTTTGGAAATCACTGCACGACCACTTATCTAAATAATTTATGTTAAACGCAAGTCGTGGGTTCGACCTCGCTGCCCGCATTTTCTAGCATCTCAATTACAGTAATAGCACTCTGCGTTTCTTCTCTTATGCCCACGTGTTAATTGTGATTGCATTTCTTCTACCCTTGTCTCTCTCAATCGTCCTCTCTCTCTCTCTCTCTCTCTCTCTCTCTCTCTCTCCTGCCTCTCTTCGGTGGCAACAGGTTGCCTTTGTCCTTTACCTTTCCCCTCCGATCTCTAGTAGGAACAGGTGGTTCTCTACTCTCTTTTCCCTCAGATCTCCAGCTTTCTCTTCTATTTATCGTGCACTTTGTCCTCCCATGGCATCGCCTATATATTTCAATGGAATGACTTTCTCTTTGCATTTTGTGGCTTTCTAATTTGTCGTTTGAAGTAGAAATTTGGATTTTGCAATTTGTTGCTTTCTCTTTATGATTTGG
Organism: Phalaenopsis aphrodite; assembly: GCA_003013225.1. Classification (NCBI taxonomy): domain Eukaryota; kingdom Viridiplantae; phylum Streptophyta; class Magnoliopsida; order Asparagales; family Orchidaceae; genus Phalaenopsis; species Phalaenopsis aphrodite. The sequence continues at coordinate 5,062,117 of NEWO01000007.1, forward strand.
AATTTGGTTTTTACTAATGTGTGGCTGATGGAATAGTGTTGTATATTTACATTTGGTGTTTCAGTGAGAATTTGCAAAAAGGTTGAAAGATGGTGCTTGGTTTGAATGTTTCGGGTGCCCAGTATGGCTGATAGAATAAGGTTTTATTTTTACCTTTGTTGTTTGAGTGGGAATTTGAGAAAGGGCTGAAAACGGGTGCTTGAGTTATTGATAAAAATGTGTGGTGGTGGTACTTAAATGAGTTTTGTGGCTTTCTCATTTGTGGTTTGAAGTGGAAATTTGGATTTTGTGATTTGTGGCTTTCTCTTTATGATTTGGAATTTGGTTTTTCTGAATGTATGGCTGATGGAATGGGGTTTTATCTTTACCTTTGGTGTTTCAGTGAGAATTTGAGAAATGGTTGAAGAAGGGTGCTTAATTTTTTTATAGCAATGTTCGAGTTCCTTGTACGTACTTCGTGGTATATGCAAAATATGGATTGAGGTTTTATCTTTAGCTTGGATGTTGCGTAAGATATTGAGAAATGGTTGGATGATGGTGCTTGATTTGTTGGCAGCAATGTTTTTGGGTGCCTTATATGCAGCAGCCAATGTGAAAATTTTAGGATGTGGTTTTATCTTCATCTTTTGTGTTTGTGTGGGAATTTAAGAAATGCATAAAAGAGTGTGATTGATGTGTTGATAGCAATGTGTTGAGGTTGTGGTTAGATTTATAGTTTGATGGAATCTTAAAACTGAAATTGAATTTTGAAAAGTCCTGAATTTGTGTTGGTCGTGTGCAGAGGTGCTTGTGTGGTGATGGTGGCCTTGGAGGTGTTAGAGGTGTATGTGTGGTGTCTGATGGTGTGTGGAGGTGTTTGTGGTGTTGGAGGTGTTTGTGTGGTGCTTGGTGGTGTGTAGAGTCTGTGTGAGGTGTCTGTGTGGTGGTGTGTGGAGTCTATGTAGTGGTGTGTGGAGGTGTCTATGTAATGGTGGTGTTAGAGGTGTTTATGTGGTGTACAGTGGTGTATAGTGGTGTATGGAGGTGTTGCTAATGTATGGAGGTGTATGTGTGGTGGTGCGTGTAGGTATTTGTATGGTGGTAGTGGTGGTGGAGGTGTTGGTGGTGTTGAAGGTCTCTTGTGATGCCTGGTGGTGTGTGGAGGTGGTGTTGGTGGTGTGGTGAATGTGTTGGTGTCTTGATGAGTTGGTGTGTCGAGGTGTTGGTCTGAAGGTCATGGTGATAATATTGTGGCATTTCGATTTTTCTTTAATTTATGATATTGTGACATTCCTATTTATGTTAATTAGTTTTTTTAATGCTAGTAATACAATGGTCAATACAAAAGAGGCTGGTTCATCTATAATGTGGGATAAAGAGACAAAATTAATATGTTACAACCTTTGCTCAATGAGGTCAATTTGAAAAATAGATTGAAAACCTATTTCAATAAGGAATGTTGGTAAAATATTATTAGAATATTTAAGAAAAGTACATGCAGAGAGTATAATATGTTGCAGTTAAAATATAAGTGAGATCAGTGACCTAAGAAAAATATGTTGAGATTTTCATACATATTTTATACTGTTTTTAATGATATTGCACTTTAAAAAAATGTATTTTTGACGTTTTGTTGCAGAAATGATGAATTAGGGTCATTTGAGCAAAAAGATGCAAAAATGAGCAAATTTGGAGCGAAAAGGACCAAAATGTGGAAATTTAAACTAGGCTGCCGACGGCGCCCTCGACCCCGCCGACAATGAGTTTTTCCTGAGACTGCAGGACAAAATTCTTCAGAAGTCCACCGACGGCGCCCTCGAGGCCGCCGACGGCGAGCTCGACGGTTATGCCTACTCAAGCTTTAGATAAGGCCAAAATTTGAAGGGATGCTTATGCAACTCTTAGAAAAGCTCATCCACAACTTTAAAAGAATATTTTGGCCGAAAATTAGAAAGGTCCTAGAGGTTAGAGATATTCCATTAGTGTACAGAATTTCCAATAGTGTATAACAATTGTGAGGATTTCTTCGAGAGATTGTAAGAGTAGAGGGAAAGTGAGAGATTTCTTCCTCCTTGCTACTTCGAAGATGAATTATGTGTGCTGTAAAGAAAGGAAGCGATTCAGAGGAACTTCGAGAAGTGTTCTTGGGGAGAAATTAAAGATAAATTATTTAGTTGTTGCAGTTCGTATGACTTTGCTTTTATATATGAATTTTGAGTTTTGTTGTGTTTTCCCCATGAAATCTGAGTAGTTTTTTCTGTCTTTCTCCTTGTCTTGAGATTTGTGAAATGGTGATTTGAATTGGTGAAACCATGAAAATGTTTAAGAAATTGTGATGATCTTTTCACTTCGATCTTAATTTACTTTCAATC
>NEWO01000007.1:5072665-5114927 GCA_003013225.1 Phalaenopsis aphrodite
GCTTAGTTGACTTTCAGTCGACAGGGTAAACTCGGTCGGTTGAGCTTGGTTGGTAGGGTTTGATCAGATAATCCAACCTAGTTGATCATCTTCAAGCCTTAGTGAGTCTTTAGAGATTCAACAGGATGGTCAGAGATGCTTTTATGGAATTGAATCTTCATTTAGATCAGCTTTAATAAGGGATATGCTATCTCATTGAGCTATATTTCTTATAGTGGTTGGCTCAGAAACATTTTTGTCTCATTTTTGGTCGGAAGGGCTCGCGCTTGGATTATCTGATTGTCTTCTTATCTACCTTGTTGCTCGGTCGGTTTAGTCCTATTTGGCTTGACTCATAAGGTAGGACACACGTTCTACTGGCAGTGGGGCAGCCTTCGTCAAATTTTCTTCTGGATTATTAGATCTCTTTAAGATCAGTGCATGCACCCTTTTTAGTACAATAATACTGAATCAATATTGGACTCAATTTTTTTTCTGAACTACTTTTGATTGAAATGAACTAAGAAAAAAATCATGACACTTTTAATTTAAATGCATTAAAAATTGTAACCTCCTAATACAACACCAAATCATTCTATGTAATTAGCAGAAGAATAGTCATAGAAAGTAAAACACTAATTCATTTGGTACCGACAATAATTTTACAGCAAAATATAAATATATGAAGACATTTGCTGCAATTTTATAATAAAATAGCAAAATACGAATTAAGAAATTTTTTTTCTTAAGGGATTCAATGCCTCATGAGAATATATATCCATCACGCGTTTAACCCATATGAAGTAGGCAACCATTAACAAGGTTTAATGTATATATAATGTATTTAAATGAATATAATTAATACATTTTTATTTTTCAGCTGGCTATCATCATGTCACATTTTATAATTTATACATTTTTCTTAATATAATTTTTCTCATAAAGATATATCCCCATTTACCCAACATTTAAGTAAGAAATCAGCATAAAAACATAGGGCTACCACCCTTATTTACTTCAAATAAAATTTAGTAAATCCGGCACCCGCAGCACGACAGAAGAATATCTTAAATTCCCGTCTTAAAAAAGTCTGAATACGAGAATACAAGTAAAAACATGACAAAAAAAAAATCGATTTAACAGAACGCTTGGATTTAATTTTTTGTTTTTTCTCATTACTTGATTGATTTATGTTAAATTCATGAATAAATCCTATTATAACTAAGCTATCAAATACCCCTTAGGACACATGATGTCATGGTCTCAATATTTTTATTTTTTAAAAATAATTAATCCTAAGTTTTTTATTTTTTTAAACCCGTTTTCTGTATTTTTGTATACGTCTTACTAAAAAGATTCGGATGTCGTCTACGAATAAAATTAAATTTAACTCGAGATGGGTGTGCAAGGGGCATGAGATGTGATGGTCTTTCATTGATTAACTTGTTTAATTGTTTATAAAAATGCAAGTGGATTATTATTAATTAGGTGGTTATAATTAAGAGATTTATTAACTAATCAAGCTGTGATATGAAAGTGAAGTGCCAACTCATGTCATTATATTAACTCATGTCATTATAATAGCACAGTTGGTCAATGTATCAGCATTCCACCAAAGCACCAATCTATAAGGAGAGAGGCAATTAGTTGAATTAGGGGAATTACCACCCAATCTTGTGGTAGTTGAAGGAAGGAAGACTACTTTTCAAAACATGTAAAATATTGCTTTATTCTTAGCTGCGATTTGGGTGGGGTTGAAAAGGTTGACATCACCTTTGTCCTCTTGATGGAAATTAGGGAATGTTCAATAAAAGAAATGTGAAATTCTCTTTTATTGTTTTTTTTGGAGGTATTAAGGTGAAATTTTGTGATTTTATTTTAAATTTTGAAAAAAATTGTGTAAAGTATAATGAGATTTAATGGCTTGTGAAAAGCTGGTGGAACCAAAAGGAGGTTACCTTTAGGCTCATTGGAGTTCAATGACAAGTGTCAAAATAGTTTCTGACTACTTTAAAAGTGAGTTATGATAGTTCTGCTTGAGAATATTTCAGCACCGATTTAAAGAGTTTGGGGACTATTTTGACAATTTTATAAACTATTGGCTAAAACGGCCTCATGTAAATCGGGAGCTGTTTTGACACTTTGCTTATTATTATTATTTTAAATCAAATACGTTAATTAATTTTTCTATTTTTTTTTTCTTTTATTTCAATTTAATTTTAATTTTCATTAAATCCAAACAAAATTATAGGTTTTACACGACAAATTTGAGATAAAAGAAATTGAGAGTTGTTTTAATTTTCATGAATATTTCCCATATAAGGATAGAAATATTGAAATTGCATGAATCTAGAAGAAATATTTGTAATCTTAACAACATAGAGAAAAAAAATCTCAAGGTCTTGCCCAATCCTAATAAATCCACAAAAATTAATCTAAGATTATATTGATTTGTCTTTCATTGTAGTCTAAGAAGATGAGAAATGAGGATGTAATATAAAAATTATATTGGAGAGTATCTTCTCAAATAATTATAAGATGTGGTGACAAAAACAAAAGAGAACAAATGGTAGTAGAAAATGCTAATGAGAAATAGTGAGTAATCTTTGATGCAGGAAACTGATAAATATAATTCAAATGACAATTCATACGTCGACATTAGTTACGAAATGTTTTATGCTGATGCATGGATGGCGACTGATGAGCGAAGATTGTACATCAATGTATAGGCATATTAATGTTGCTTTAGTAGGATATGTTGTGACTAGCTTTTAAGAGGTGGCTGGCTTGATTTTTTGCCTTATAAATTTAGAGAATGAGTGTTGCGGCAGACGAATGTTGAACTTTAAGTATTAACTATCAACAATTTTGGATGTGAGTTTTTGGCAAACATTTACTTTTGGTGACTTTTGGGGGTCGAAATATGCAATTCAACATAAAATTTAGAATTGGATGCCAGTAGACCTTGATAGATGACAAAATTAGGATGCATAGATATTCATATATCTAGCGTGTCAAGAGACATATTCACGATTCTTATGTGCTACTGGCTTAAAATGTAAAATAGAAGAACTAAATTATATTTAAAAATTTCAAAGGAGGGTGATATCAGATATGATCTTTATTTTGTATTATCACATAGTGTTTCTCATTTGTGGCAACAATAAACGCACCATATTGTACCCTCAATTGATGAAAATAGATTATATAATCTTGTTTCCGAGTTGATTTGATTAATTTGATTGGAACATGGCTAGATCAGATGGTCGATTAGTGGCCATGATTGTAGTCTTGCGGCGAGATAATAGTTGTCAGTGCAAAATTCTCAAATTAAAAAACAACTATTTAAGAGTGACTTAGGAAGTCAAGTATCTTGGCTTTTGAAAAATTCACCCAATTTTTTTGGCTTTACCCCAAACAACATAATTGGGCATACACTTATAGAATGGGGATTTTCAAGTGGAGAATGTATATAATTTCTGTGAAGATGGAAGAAGTGGATACTTGTCTATTGCATCATAGATAGGCCCATCTTCCATCATGATGAACCTTGAGAAATTTGATTATGGAAAGAGTAAGTAGATTAGCTTCCAAAACTCATCATTATTTTGCTCAAGATTTAAGAAGGCACACAGTGATAATATGTCCACATAACTATAACTATCGATCATAAAATTTGTATTGTTAGTTGAAGTAATCCCTATTCCAATTTAAGATGATAAGAGAATCTTGATGCATATATACTGTATTGCTTCGCAATCAAAATAATCAAAGATAATTGATTATCTTTTGATGCCTCTTCTCTAGCAAGAAGAAAGATAACCTATGATGATCCTTCCAAGATAGTTTTCACAACCCCTATTAACTTTTTTTCATGCCTCCATAGTTCTCTCCATCTTGACTCTTGAGGTTGGCTACATTTGCTAGCCAATCTTGCCAGTGTACTAGCATGGATCCCTGTTGAGTAATCATGTGTTCAATCACTTCATTCATGAAAATATTTTCCTATTGAAAGCTCTTTTTCTTATATCCTATTGATTGCTCTTTAAAATTATGAAAATGATATAATTTGAATTGGCTTTCATTGTTTGAGACATATCTAAGAAAAAAAGTGATTTGAATGTGGAAGCTGATATTGTTATTGTGGATAGGGTAAGCTCAATCGCTTATTTGTTCTTAATTTCTCAGTTGGACATTTCAGACAGTCAGTCATTCCCAATTTATAACTATTTCTTAACCAACAAAATGTTCTTTTAAATGCAATTTTTGTTCATTTTTAAATGATTTTTTATACTTTTTAAAAGACAATAAAAATTACGAGTTATACCAAGTCCTAACATCAAATTTATTAGCAGTTTATTTGCTCCCTATCCAACCAGTCCATGGTAAAGTAGCTATAAATTAGAAGTTTTTTCCCCTCACATTCAAAAGAGAACTGGTTGAGACTATATTATTAAAAAGGGGGCATTTACATCCATACTGCCAAATTCCCATGTATTTACATATATATTTATACCACTTCAATCTTTCATGTTAAATAAAAAATGTCATAATCTTAACTTCTAAAAATTAAACTAAAGTTTTTAAAGCATAAATAAAATGACATGCACACACACACCTACAGATGTATGTATGTGTGTGTGTGTGTGTGTGTGTGTGTGTATTCTAAATGAATGGTCGAAGGCTATTATACAAATTCTGACCATCCCTCATGCGCCTACAAATTCGGAGTCTTACAACTGATAAGCTGATGCCCGACCAACTAATTTGAGTATGCGACACAAATATATATATTCAAACGAATGACAAGAGGCTATTATGCGAGACTCCAACTACCCTTAATGTGCCTTATACCGTGGATACTAACCAACAGATCGGGGTACGTGGCACACTCGTACACGCGCGCGCGCGCACACACATACACACATATCTTTTTCATATATAATTTATGCAATTTAATAATTTTCCTACACCCCCTCCCCCCCAATATTTTTTTTTGCCCAATACTTAAAAAATATTTGCTATTTTGTGATTTTGCCTAACTTAAAAAATAATGTCGGTCCTGCGCTTGATAATACATGCACATCTTTCCAAAAAAATGTCTCTTTCATATGTTATTATTCTCATATTTATAATAAATAAAAGTTACCTTATGAAATGTCAAAAATTCCATTGAGATTCGGCTACAAAAACTATCAAATTTGTTGTTATTTTCGCCGAACCCTTTCTTATCCGAGAATCAGTTCACTCCCTCCTATGATGCGGAGTTCTTCATTTACTTATTTGGTCTACCATCTCTATTACGTCCAGGGCCGTCAGATCTGGTTCGATGTATTTTGATCATACAATAAAAATGATATCTCATAAAAAAATAATAGATTTACACTCAATGTTAATTGTCATTATGTATTGTTGAGAAATTAGGGTGAAGAAAAACAAGAATCAACACAAATCCAGAAGAACACAAAGAAATTTAACGAGGTTCGACAAAGATGTCTACTTCCTCGGGAGCAGAGCTGCAACTTTCTTTCAATATTCAGAAAAGAGTACATAATACAAATATGAGATAACACTTAGGGTTACATACAAGTCTATTTATAATCCTAGACAAAAAAGTAAATGAAACCTTGAGTACAATATGTAATTACCAAATTACACATGTACCACACCCTCAACCTACATAAGGAAACTCCCCTGATTTGAAAATAATCTTCTGCTCTGCTCTGCTCCGCTTCAAAATCTATTTCTTTATGGTATATGAGTCATATCAAACATGTGCTGGATTAATTTATTTTAAAATAATTAAATCAAGTTGTCTAGAAGAATTGTAACCAAATTTCTACGTCCGAGTAAACTGAACTCGCTAGAAGAAGTCTCCCAAGCCAACAAATGTTACATCGAGAAACTTCTCAGAAGCTTCGTTCCAAAGGGTTGCATTATTTACTTAATCTTTATGCATGTAAGCTATGTAGACTTATTTAATGTATAAAGAATAATAACTCTTGACATATCATGCTATATTTTGGCATCAATCTATTTATTAGTAAATATTTGTTATTATTTAAAGGCAAATTTAAATTTAAAAACAAATATTTAATTTCTTATAATCTGAATTTCAAATAACATTTAATTGAAGGTTGAAAAATAATTAATATAAAGATTTTTATTCTATAAAAGGTATGAATTAAATATATATTTATATATGATAAATAAAATTTTCGTCTATTTTGGTTGGTCATTGTGGCAAAGCCGTGCACGTTGCAAGCAGCTCAGCCGCCATAAAAATGATGAAATGTATTAATTATTGAGGCTTATCACATGCAATATTATTGGAAGTCTGTTTTTTTATTTATTTTTATTTTTATTTTTCTGTTTTTGCATTGAATTTGTTATTATTTCGGATGGAGAAGAATAATATGCTGAATTGGTCCATTTTTGACGCTTAATTAATGCATGATGCATTGACATACAGTCCACTCAATTCCTATATATATTTAATATCTAAGCTTTATTTGTTTACATTCTTAGTTTGGGTGTGTGTTTATATTGTACAACTATAAAATGCTCTTATGGGTCAATACATTGGTTAATAGGCCTGACGGACTTAGGAAGCCCATATTTCTTGGTTGTCGGACTCATACAATAATAAAATTGTTTAATCTTCGAAACTAAAGGAAGGAGAGAAAGTAACTAGATCTATGATAAACAAAAATTCTCTCTCTCTCTCTCTCTCTCTCTCTCTCTCTCTCTCTCTCTCTCCCGGCTCCAACAAAATAGTAGCTATGACAAGAGCGCTTGAATTGAATGATTTGTTGCCAAATAAAATCATTATATTATGATTGTTGGCGTCAATTTTTGATGCCACGTACAAGGGGTGTCTGTTTAAATAATATGGGAGTGTGCCCGACTTCTCTCCATCAAAGACATCCAATCAGACATCCTAGTACGTGCCCCAAGCACGAGATTAGGCCCGGTGCCGGCTTGACGAATATGAGAAGAAACACTTCGATCAACCGTCGCATAGATGAAACTCCTCAAACCCTTTGTATTCTTAGTCAGCCTTAGGAATAGATGTTATTAGGTGTTGTGGATTTGGTCTCCCACACGAGGAGTATCTGGTTGATCACCTGGTATCGTTTGATTCAATCAATTGCCCGTTATCAGATAGTCTGATTGGCTGAACGATATCAGTTTTCCTGACCATACGCCTTGTGATGTTGTGATGAGTTCGATTGCCCATGCTAGACAAATTGGTCGGCCGACACAAGTCAGCACAGCTATACGTCTATTTATTGGTTGTTTATTTCCTAGAGGAAGCCTCATAGATTAGGAAATTTTGCAACTGCCTTGCAATTCCCATGAGCAAAACCTACCTTTTCTCATTTCTAGCACAATGTCCCAACACCCAGGGTCGCCATAACCCGCGTTTGCGCCAACAACTTCATTCCCACGATGGATGGGAGCGAAATCCGTCTTTTGGGCTTAGAGAACAAAAAGTCTCATGACTTTGACGTTCCTTACACTGCGAAGACTTGTCCAATGAAATTTCTCGGACTAGGCAAACGAAGGCGACCACCGTCGCTTTGTAGTGAGGCTCAGTTTGCTCTGTCGATAACCCTTAAGGTGACCCATGAGATCATTAAGGTGAGTTGGCTTTCTAGCTCACGACGATCGTATCTCATTTTCATATGCATGTTGTTCTCATTTGAATTGTTTTGCTTGTCTTGCATGGATTTTTCAAAATGTGCATAAAATTATCAATTTTTGCATGTGTTCCGTCGGCTCGCCCGATCAGCCCCACCGGCCAGATGGACGAGACCGACAATCTTCCATCGACTTGTATGATCTAAAGGTGTTGGTGAACCCGAATTGTGAGCCAGCTTGAGCTCGTCTCAATAAGTGGCTCTTGTACGGAGCTCGATGAGCTAACAAGCCAAGCTCAAGCTAGCCCTACCTCGACCCGTTAGCTCGTGAGCTGGCAGGTTTAAGAAAATATTAATATAAAATGTACATAAAATATAATAAATTTGAAGATTTTATTTTTAAAGTGATAAAACTATTTGAAATATATATTTTGTATTTAATTTTAAATGACTTCTTATTGTTTTTCTCCTAATTGTTGATTATATTAATCATTTTATTACAATAATACCTTAAATTAATATTATTTTATCTCTTTGATAATAAACAAGTCGGCTCCTGAGCCGGCTCGCACTCGTGGACTTAAGGTTGAGCACAAGCTTGAACTCAATAAAATTAATCAAACTCAAGCTCAAGTCGAGGGTGGCTCAAGCTCGACTAGACTTGTTTACACCCCTAGTCAGATCGGCTGCAATGGCTTGATCAGATCAATTGATGTATTCCGTCGACTAGCTGATCGACCCTCACCGGCCCGATCAATGCGACTAATAATCTTTTATCGATTTGTCTGACCGGCCGCACCGGCCCGATCAGATTGATCGATATGTTTTGTGGGCTCGCTTGATTAGCCACACCGGCCCGATCAGTGCGACCAACAATCTTTTATTAACTCTCTCTAGCCGCTCCACTCGCTAGATCAGGTAGATCGATATCTTTCGTCGGCTTGTCTGTTTAACCCCACGAGCTCGATCATTCTGATTGAATGTTTTATGTTGAATGTTGCATCATTGTATGCTTGTTTCTTACTTTTTCTTTGAATACACTCACACAACACACTTAGTTGTGCATCCAAGTGCATGTGCCCCCATATGCTAGTGATGGGCGGTTATGCCCCTCTTTCGCATGACCTTTCATGCCAATCTTGTGACATCCCTACATCACAGTGCATCACATTCTGTATGTATACACCTACACGTGTACTTTTGTGTGTTTTCTCGCATGACATCCTGCATATTTATGATTTGCATGCTTGAAGTTGTGTGCATTTGGATTTGTGTACTCATACACTTATCCTGCACATTCACACATCATGTGACCAGATGGTCATATCAAGCCTACCTAGTGCGTAATTCTCATCAAGGAGAATTCCTTCACCTTCTCTTCTTGTGAAACCACATTGGATTGTTGTAGGTTACCTTCGGGTCACTGTCTCCACGACACACCCACCCTCAGGGACACTGTCTCTTTGACACACCCACCCTCTAGGTCACCGCCTCCATAGCCCACCCACCCCTTTGGATCACTACCTCCACGGCGCACCCAACCTTCGCACCCAACCTTCACGCCATTGCCTCCACAACAAACCCACCACTTCGGGTCACTGCCTCGTCCACACACCCACCATTTGGGTCACTGCCTCATCGGCACACCAACCCTTTGGGTCACTACCCCCACGACACACTCACCCACCCTTCGGGTCACTACCTCCTCGACAAACCTACTCTCCGGGTCACCGCCTTCACGACACACTCACTCCTTCAGATCATAGCCTCCACGACACACCCAACCTTCGAGTCAATGCTTCCACAACACACTCACCCCTTCGATTTACTCCCTCTTCAACACACTCACCCTCCGAGTCACTGCCTCCATGACACACTCATTTTACCTATGTTGTATGTTTGACATGCACACTACATTACTATCAGTGTATTCTTCATTAGCATACAATGTTGTATAATAGTGACGAATGTTTACAATCTCGTGGCAACACTCTACACCATCACAAGCACGTTCCTTCGCGTAATGCATGTGTTTGTTTTGTTGGCTTGCATGGTGCACCATGCTTTGTATGTGCTTGAAATTCACATGTGTTTGGTCGTTATTAGGGCAAGATGTAATTCTACCCAATGGTATCCTATATCCTAGGAGACCAAACACAATAACTTTTGTGATATGTTTCTTGCATGTGCATATTTGCACTGTCAGCACATTCATTGCTAGCATGCACTACTGTGTACTTGTGATGGCTATCTACTATCTTATGATCGCTTCAGCCTCTATGAAGTGATTGTTGCACTGGATCACTTTGCATCCACATGTGCATTTCTGATCATCTTGACGACAAACCAAGTCTTGTTAGCTGAGTGACTCCCTATTAGTCATGATGCGATAGCTTTTATTACTTGTGAGGATGTCTCAGTGGGCAATACTAGTATGTGTATGTTGTGCTAAGGTTTCAAGGGGTATAATAGAGACCACTTATGCTTTTCTTTCCTGGGAACTATTTTAACAATAAAAAAATTTACATTTTTATTACTTTATGTATCATGTTTTCAAAAATTTATTTCGAAACTATTTGCATCCCTACTTTAGACCATACATTAGGTCAAATTTTTCAAAAGCTTTTACAAAACCTGCATAGAGCAACACCTCTTAGAATCCCTTAATTTGGAATGGGGTCAAAGACGACCCGTCAAAACATACGCCAACCTTCTAGCATAACCCCAGCACTAAGTTAGATGTTATGTTGGGACACTTACGTTAGATGTTGTGCTAAGCAACAGATTACGATACTAGGTAGACTTTTTCCACGAACTGGGTGGTTGTTTTGTGCTGATGTATTTGCCCCACCCAGGTGCCATTTTGTGCTTTTGTTGTGCTTGTGTGTTTATTTTATATGTGTACAATAATATATTAGGGTGGTCTTATGCTGGGGGTCATGCAATATATATTCACTCACACATATATAATAAAAGGGGGAGCATGTGATGATTACATGCTAGTATTTGCTTGCATGTGTTGTTAAGCTCCCTTATAAGGCATGGCTCAAATACGATTGGATGTTTGTTCGCTTTCCCGTTAAAGCTATTTTCATGTAGGCCGAGCCTTTTTTTAGATTTTCTTTATACATTTAGAGTTCCTAGAAGAGTCATGTATTAGAAATAAGTTACAAGCACGAGTTCCAAGGTGCTAGACGAGCATAAATACATGACGAGGACCAGGAGCTGCTTACTCGTGTCTCGTACCTTAATTTTAAATCTCATTTATATATAGAATTAGAATAAGACGTGTACTTATGCGGAGTCTGACTGTGTTTTTTTTTCTAGGATATGCTGCAGACCCAATGACACCAACCTATTATTATTTTATATTTGGCTTGTTTTCTTGTTTTTCTTGCATGTCAGTATGCTTGGATTATTTTCATTATTTCTTTCTGGTATCTCTGTGATGTTACAAAAATTACAATTTAGGCTCTTATAAGTACCATAAAATTATAAATTATCTAATTAAAAAATCCTAATAAAAATTTCAAGATTAATTAAAATTTAGGATTAAAAAATTCAAGATTTTAAAATCTGTATTTTATTTTCCGGCATGGCCTTTGGGTCGAGTTTTAAATGGATTGCATAGCATGAATATCACCCAAGACATTCTACTAGGACCTCCACGCTTAGGATTGTGATTGATAACTGCATCATTTGCATGTACTGAGGAGAAGCCTTTGTGCTTCTCAAACCCGACTAACCTAACATAGTCTGCTTAGGTGGTTGTCTAGCGCTTCAAGAGTTAGAAGGTCGCTGACCGAGATGGGTGTAAGTCCTTTTATCGAAAGCATTTTTAAATTTGTAGATGAACCTCCTTTTCTCTTCCTTTCCAGCGGCATCCTTGCCATTGGTAGGTATAAGTCTTTTCTCTTGGAGCTCAATCTGATAGTCATATGATAGAGTTTTGTTCCTTTGATCTTACGGCTACAGTGATTCTCGTGGATGAAACAATTCACAGATTGCTGGCCGAGGATCTCAGGACGTGTTGGGTCAACTACATTCACGATTAGATAGACTTAGGGCTATAGTGGCTTAGCATGACAGGTTCGTAGTAGTTCGACCTGCTACCTCTACCTTTTAGGGATTACTCATCTCTTCCTTTGACTACTCCTGTTGAGCCCTGTCTCTCATTTTGTCTTCATTGGTATCATATTGACGACCTGATTACCGATGAGTTGCCTCCTGTTTCAGATACGACGATTTGTCATATGCCTTTATATCTCGTATCTTATTTGACGTATCGAGATTCCTCATTGGGATGATTTTGTTATTTTGTACACTCTGTATGCCGATGAGTCTGTTGCCCATGTGGGAACCATGAGAAACTCACTTTCTGCACCATAGCTTAGCACGAGCTTTGAAAGCATTATAGCATTCCCATGTGAAATAACTGCATTTTGATAGCCCTGTGCTAATCGTCACTACTAATGCAAGCAAAAAACCTTTAGATCAAGAGTATTCATGGTCAACTCCCAAGATATAATTAACCAAGTGAGATACGTTACTTTGTGAGTACTCTAAACCCCAGAATAAGCAAACACACCTGAATCTCTGGTTGTGGATAGTCAACGTTGGTATTCTTTCATGGATATTGGTCCAAGGTGTCTACGCTTAATCTTGTTTGGGCGGACACACTTGACCTATCCTTGTGAGGTTTATCGCATGTAGGCTCTCCATGTTTTTTTTTCCATTAGTTTGTCTTCTTCATTGTATGTCCCTATTTTTTCGATTTATTTTTTTTATGGATCATTCTTATAATATGGAAGAGAGTTATTCAGAAAAGTGAATTATATAATGATCAATAAGCTGGAGACTCCTTCAATAATAATAAAAAAAGAAACAAAAATAATGATCACCACTGCAATGTGTATATTCCCTAATGACTTTTTATTATTTAATTTGGTGTCATAATGGTAAGTCTAATAAACATAACATTTTGCTAGTTAAGTTTAACTTAAATTTTCCCCTTTAAATAAGACATCCATAATAGATGTATAAAGGTCTCTTGGACAACAAAACTTATAGCTACTGATAAGGATCATTGAATCAGGTTGGGTCGATTATCTCCCTTAACTAAGTAAAATGGAGATCACAATGACCTGTGATGACGAAATGATAAGATCTTAATCAGGTTCATCTTCATTTCCCCTACAACCCACTTAATGCTAAATGTTAAAAATTTGACAACCTAAACCCATATATTATACATTGAATATTTAGTGTTTAATGATTATCCATAATTGAAAGTGCTCTACTATTATCAGAAGATAAAATTAACCACTAGGTCTTGCTTCTCTCTAAAACAACAAATTGTAGATCCTAAAATCCTAAGAATATGAGGGTGAAATCTCCGAATAGTGTCTTCTCTACTTTTCATTTATCTTCTCAAAATTTGACCTGGAATGCCAAACACAAAGATCACAACGAGAGTCTAGAGCATTGAATTTTCAAAACCCATAGACTATCTTACCCATTTTAAAGGAGAACAAAAGATCTTTAGAGGGAAGCTAAGACGACCCATCATTTAAAGAGGAAATTTTCTTACCTTCACAAAAGTGGGAGATCTCAAGAAAATAATGAAATAATATGTACCAAAACCACAATACTCTAGAAGGTTTACAATAAGTGCACTAATACTCAACGTATAATATACTTAACACACTAAAACCTACTTGTCAAGTGTTTAGAACATACTACGTAAAGAGTTGATCAATTCCTTGTGGCCTAAAGTAGGTTTGATGTGAGCCACTTGTTACAAAGAGGGAAATAAATTCATAATCACTTTACTTAAGAGGGGTGATTTTAGAAAGCATGCAATTCAAATTACAATTGATTAGATGCACTAATTAAACAAGACAATTTTCTCAATAAGTTTTCTAAGTGAAATTTGAAGGAAGATTTTGACCCTAGATTGAACGAATTAAGCCATTATTAAGAGAATACTTATGATGAGTTCATCAAGAAATGGCGATTTCTTAAAGTTAAGGATTTGAACCAATGGTTGATCATAACAAATTGCTGACAAGAGCTAAATCGCGAAATAAGCAAATGAAAAGAGAGTTTTTATAGACAAATCACAAAGAGGAACAACCTCTTATAATGAGAAGGGTGTCAGTCAAGAGATGATCAAAATGGCCAGCAGAAAGATTGGATGATCAAGATGAGTTCCCAAGAAAGGTTGGGTTCTTTGGGCAAGTTTATTAAGAGGAAAAATTTATCAAGAAAAAGAACTGCAAATTAAAAATTGATAAAAAAAAATCATTAATGAAGGATGACTTTTCAAAACAAGTCATTGAGTGGAATAATCCTGATGATAGGTTGTCGAGTGAGTACCAGGAAGGATAGAGTTCCAGAAGAAGTTAAAAGGAGACAACGTCCTAGAGATGTTCCATGTATCCTCTTTTCACATAATAATTAATTACAAAAAAAAATTGTTTTGCATGTCACAAGTACATGTGTACATACCTCCCACATCACTCTTAGAAATAATCAAAAGACAAAGCAAGTAATCACATGTTGTTGAGACCACACTCCATTTAAAAGGAGTCCTCACCATCATTGCAATGTGGACATAGCCTACACAAACGAGCCAAGTAAATAAATTGTTTTTTTTTTTGTATGCCTTCCTCTATCCTTCCTTTAGGATGTCACCTATTGGAGGCCCATTAGCTCCAACATCTCAGGCAGACAATTTGCCTCTCTTTATCTCTTTACCTTCTGAATGGAGGACAACTTCTCAAAGCTTGCATCATGAGAACAACAAAATTGATGGATCAATGATTCCATGGTTGAATCATTAAAAAAAAATTGAAATGTACGCAATTTTATCATCACCTGGGCTAATATCTCATTTGACCCCTTATGAGAAAATAATAGGGGACCGACATCAATCTCACCTCAAACTCAATCAAAACATTGCTTTTGTGAACATTAAGGATTATTAATTTTATGAAATGACACGATGCAAAACTGCAAGAGCTCAAAATTAAGTTGACATGACTCTCAAAGTTAGGGTCTATTGAGTCAAAAATGCCTAAAATCCTATATTCGGAAATCTACAGAAGAGAAAGAATCATAGTAATTACAAAACATAAAAGAAATTTAAGCCTAATTCTTCTGTTTGGTTGTACTGATTATAGTTTGGTTGTACAGGGTCAATTCAAATTCAAATATTCCTCATAATTTTGCAAATAAACCTCTCCCCTTCATTGATGATTAATTCTCTCCCACAGCTCCAAAAAGAGAAAAAAATATGTGTCCGCGATACACTTGAAGGAGCAGGAGCAAAAACAATAATAAAAAAAAACGGTGTATCGCATCCGTTATCCAAATGCAGCTACGTCCAGACTTCGGATGAAATATTTTCTCCAAAAAAGTGGCTGACTATCTTTCGGTTGTTCACTCAGCATATCTTCCTCTCTCATGTTCTCACATAGCATCTCTCCACCATCATTTTTCTCCAACATTCCTCTCTCTATTGTTCCCGCCGGCGGAGAGATTATTGCGTACAGACAACGCACCAAAATTTGAGTGTGATGTCCGATCAGGACCACTGAAATACATCTTTTATTTTTTTATTGTTACAGTGAGACCCACTGTTAATTTTTTCACGGACCCATCGGACACCGCAGCAATAATTGTACCCGCGAGCCATGCCTCGAAACCAAAAACCCAATAAACAAAGTCACAAGCCAAGCCACTATCCCACCGGCAACCCCATGCATCTCATCCCGCTCCTCCTGCCGTCGAGCTTCACATGAAACTTTTCGCCCACCCACTCCCTCTTCCTCTCTCTCCATCCCCGCCAACATCTCATCTCCCTGACCGGCAACAATCCAGCTGCCATCAACTCAACTCCAGCCGGCAAAACCTACAGCAGCATCACCACACCTACCGTCCCGATAAAACAGCCCAAGCCCACTCCCATCGCTCCTCTCTCAGGTATCTATTGCTCCAGCAAATGGCCCAGCCCAACAACACATCTCCTCCTCCCCTGCAACCTGCTCCCCACAGTCCGCCTGCGACCCCACGGCATACTGCTCCCTTTTTCACTCCTCGCCTCCTCACCCACTTATTTCTATTTAAGGCTCACAGCAGCCATTCCAGAACCGACAGACACAACAAGATGCAAAACGCGACAACAATATATATATATTATATCTGTTCTGGAAGCTAATCTACTTAGACTTGATCAAATTTTATGAACAATATATCTCATGAAAATATTGTTATATTTATTTAATTATTAATAAAATATATTTTTTTTATTCTTTATTAAAAATATGGCTATAAAAAATTATACAAAAATAAAATTTAACTTTATAAATTTAACTTATATTATAAAATCTCATTCTTAAAAAATAAATTTTTATAATTTAGATATAATATATTTCAAAAGAATTCATCCAACTTATAATTTAACATAACTACTAAAATTAAAAAATATCCTAGAATTACAAATACTATGAATATTGGATGCACATTCATTGTTTAATTTTGACGAATGTTAGAAGAAGCTTCAATATGAAAAGAGATGAAATGGTTTGACTATGAGTTTTAATTAAGACTATACATACATTTATAATTTTTTTATTATTGTGTCTCGTTTTTTGAAATAGTGTTAAATTTACTGTGTTTCGGTGTTGAGGTGTGTCCAAGACTTGTTCGAGCCTGAAAAGAAATCCAAACATGTATTTGCAGTGTCCGATAAATATAACGGGGTGTCAGTGTCCAATACGTGTCTGATATATTATTTTTAGAAATACGAGCACCACATAGCACATAGCTCGACACTTCACCAACTGTAGCTCTCGCCGGCGAACAACCAAGCAATGCCCAGACTTCTTCCTCCACCACCCTCGCCCCGCTTTGCCGGGATGCATGCAGCCCACGAAAATCCATTTCCTTGCATTCTCATGGTTTATAGCAACTAACAACTAATGAAACCGAGAAGCCCTCAAAGTCTACAACCTACGTACAAGAGAGAGAATGTGACAAAATATGTTTCCGCAAAATCCGTGCCTCATCACTGCCTCGCATCTTCTATCTTCATATCACACATAAAGAATAAAAAGGTTGCTTTCTAAACTCCTATAATCTTATTTGCGGCTCAATTAACATCCTCATCAGGAAAAAATATTGCATTCGAAGTCTGGACATAAACTAAGACGGGGCAGCGGACGCGATGCATGGAGGAAGTGAAGGAAAAAAATAAAAATTGATCTCCCCGGACGCAATATTTTCTCTCATGAGAGATATGTGCAAACTTTTTAAGAGTGCGGCAGGAAATGCTATACTTACGACACATGTTTGGAAAGTGTCCGCCACGACAAGCGGACTTGTACATGTTTTCATATCATATTAAGGAAAATTCATTGGTGGCACCAATGACACAACTAGAGATATACATGTATGTGTTCTAATGTGTGCTTGTAAAGGATATGATGAATTTCAAATACTTCGGTCTGGGTGTCTCATGACATCATCCATATATGCCTTTAAAGGCCATGGTGGCTAAAGCCCGGTGTTCCCAATGTCCCAGGGGATGGAGTTTGTTGAAAAGCTGTCAAAATTTCCTGTGATCTGAACTTACAAAAATACTTAAAATTGGACAATAAAAACTTGTCAAAAACTTAAAAGTTTGGGTTTTCAAATTATAACTACATAGATTGACTTTTCACATTAACAATTCAGTGCATCAACACTATAACAATATCAACCAATATTATTAATGGTATTCTTTTTAAATTATATTTTGCCTTTATTGTCATCCTTTCTTGTCAATATAGACACAATATGCTTGGTCTAAAAAAAAAATTCAGGAAAGATATAGCCCTATACAATTCACTCACTTCTAACATGGTTATCATTCATTGCACAAAATCCTCATCTTCTCTAAAAACTACTTCCCACAAAAACTTCAATCCCTGAACTTTTGATCACCATTTAATGGAAAGCTTTTTGACCTCATTTTCAGTGAGATACTAGTCTCCTACTCCTAGAACCCAGGATCTAGCTTTAGGAGTTCCTTATTGATCATCTTAGCGGATTAGTAATGGAGCCCACCCCCCATAGAACTTTGACCCACTTCTTGACCCATTTTTTTGAAGACCTCGTTTGAGAAGTCTCAAGCACTCGACTCTTAGTTAAAGAGCTAAAGATTAACATGCAGATGACCCAAAAATGAGTTCCTACAGGATCAAACGGCCATAGGTGAACCCTCCATGACTCAACAACACGAACACCAATATTCTCATATCGCACAATCGATTAAACCAAACTCAATTTTCAAAATAATCTGTCACAAACCCAAAATTCGAAATTAAATTTAAATTATTTTTGGTCCGACTGTCGGCAAACTTATCGGAACGACCACAGATGACAAAATGGACCACACGGGCACGTCCGGAACGTCGACTTTAGCTAGGAAAGACACTCATATTGTTATGGTTCCGCTCACGTACAAATGACACGAAACTCGATGCAATTGAATATTTAATTATGGGTGCGAGTCTAGGCTCAACCCAGATGCAATTCGCGTTCAGTTCGGGCTAGACACGAGTTGAACACGGGCTAATCATCTCAACTCACATGATTTCAAATTTCAAATTTTCAATTTCCAATTTCAAATTCATCATTTAATCTCTCATTAATTGAATATAATTAAGTGTTAAAAATTTTCAATTGAGCCTCCTCCACAAATGGAAATCATTTATTTGCCAGCCAAACTTAGCATAACTACATTTTGGAATTTTTTGGATACAAATCCCGCTCAACTCCTTTTTGCCTGGGATAATTCAATCTCGTCTCCCTCCCTCACTCGCTTCTCCCCTCTGCACCCTCGCNAGCCTCTATGAAGTGATTGTTGCACTGGATCACTTTGCATCCACATGTGCATTTCTGATTGTCTTGACGACAAACCAAGTCTTGTTAGCTGAGTGACTCCCTATTAATCATGATGTGATAGCTTTTATTGCTTGTGAGGATGTCTCAGTGGGCAATACTAGTATGTGTATGTTGTGGTAAGGTTTCAAGGGGTATAATAGAGACCACTTATGCTTTTCTTTCCTGGGAACTATTTTAACAATAAAAAAATTTACATTTTTATTACTTTATGTATCATGTTTTCAAAAATCTATTTTGAAACTATTTGCATCCCTACTTTAGACCATACATTAGGTCAAATTTTTCAAAAGCTTTTACAAAACCTGCATAGAGCAACACCTCTTAGAATCCCTTAATTTGGAATGGGGTCAAAGACGACCCGTCAAAACATACGCCAACCTTCTAGCATAACCCCAGCACTAAGTTAGATGTTATGTTGGAACACTTACGTTAGATGTTGTGCTAAGCAACAGATTACGATACTAGGTAGACTTTTTCCACGACCTGGTGGTTGTTTTGTGCTGATGTATTTGCCCCACCCAGGTGCCATTTTGTGCTTTTGTTGTGCTTGTGTGTTTATTTTATGTGTGTACAATAATATATTAGGGTGGTCTTATGATGGGGGTCATGCAATATATATTCACTCACACATATATAATAAAAGGGGGAGCATGTGATGATTACATGCTAGTATTTGCTTGCATGTGTTGTTAAGCTCCCTTATATGGCATGGCTCAAATACGATTGGATGTTTGTTCGCTTTCCCGTTAAAGCTATTTTCATGTAGGCCGAGCCTTTTTTTAGATTTTCTTTATACATTTAGAGTTCCTAGAAGAGTCATGTATTAGAAATAAGTTACAAGCACGAGTTCCAAGGTGCTAGACGAGCATAAATACATGACGAGGACCAGGAGCTGCTTACTCGTGTCTCGTACCTTAATTTTAAATATCATTTATATATAGAATTAGAATAAGACGTGTACTTATGCGGAGTCTGACTGTGTTTTTTTTTCTAGGATATGCTGCAGACCCAATGACACCAACCTATTATTATTTTATATTTGGCTTGTTTTCTTGTTTTTCTTGCATGTCAGTATGCTTGGATTATTTTCATTATTTCTTTCTGGTATCTCTGTGATGTTACAAAAATTACAATTTAGGCTCTTATAAGTACCATAAAATTATAAATTATCTAATTAAAAAATCCTAATAAAAATTTCAAGATTAATTAAAATTTAGGATTAAAAAATTCAAGATTTTAAAATCTGTATTTTATTTTCCGGCATGGCCTTTGAGTCGAGTTTTAAATGGATTGCATAGCATGAATATCACCCAAGACATTCTACTAGGACCTCCACACTTAGGATTGTGGTGGATAACTGCATCATTTGCATGTACTGAGGAGAAGCCTTTGTGCTTCTCAAACCCGACTAACCTAACATAGTCTGCTTAGGTGGTTGTCTAGCGCTTCAAGAGTTAGAAGGTCGCTGACCGAGATGGGTGTAAGTCCTTTTATCGAAAGCATTTTTAAATTTGTAGATGAACCTCCTTTTCTCTTCCTTTCCAGCGGCATCCTTGCCATTGGTAGGTATAAGTCTTTTCTCTTGGAGCTCAATCTGATAGTCATATGATAGAGTTTTGTTCCTTTGATCTTACGGCTACAGTGATTCTCGTGGATGAAACAATTCACAGATTGCTGGCCGAGGATCTCAGGGCGTGTTGGGTCAACTACATTCACGATTAGATAGACTTAGGGCTATAGTGGCTTAGCATGACAGGTTCGTGGTAGTTCGACCCTGCTACCTCTACCTTTTAGGGATTACTCATCTCTTCCTTTGACTACTCCTGTTGAGCCCTGTCTCTCATTTTGTCTTCATTGGTATCATATTGACGACCTGATTACCGATGAGTTGCCTCCTGTTTCAGATACGACGATTTGTCATATGCCTTTATATCTCGTATCTTATTTGACGTATCGAGATTCCTCATTGGGATGATTTAGTTATTTTGTACACTCTGTATGCCGATGAGTCTGTTGCCCATGTGGGAACCATGAGAAACTCACTTTCTGCACCATAGCTTAGCACGAGCTTTGAAAGCATTATAGCATTCCCATGTGAAATAACTGCATTTTGATAGCCCTGTGCTAATCGTCACTACTAATGCAAGCAAAAAACCTTTTAGATCAAGAGTATTCATGGTCAACTCCCAAGATATAATTAACCAAGTGAGATACGTTCCTTTGTGAGCACTCTAAACCCAAGAATAAGCAAACACACCTGAATCTCTGGTTGTGGATAGTCAACGTTGGTATTCTTTCATGGATATTGGTCCAAGGTGTCTACGCTTAATCTTGTTTGGGCGGACACACTTGACCTATCCTTGTGAGGTTTATCGCATGTAGGCTCTCCATGTTTTTTTTTCCATTAGTTTGTCTTCTTCATTGTATGTCCCTATTTTTTCGATTTATTTTTTTTATGGATCATTCTTATAATATGGAAGAGAGTTATTCAGAAAAGTGAATTATATAATGATCAATAAGCTGGAGACTCCTTCAATAATAATAAAAAAAGAAACAAAAATAATGATCACCACTGCAATGTGTATATTCCCTAATGACTTTTTATTATTTAATTTGGTGTCATAATGGTACGTCTAATAAACATAACATTTTGCTAGTTAAGTTTAACTTAAATTTTCCCCTTTAAATAAGACATCCATAATAGATGTATAAAGGTCTCTTGGACAACAAAACTTATAGCTACTGATAAGGATCATTGAATCAGGTTGGGTCGATTATCTCCCTTAACTAAGTAAAATAGAGATCACAATGACCTGTGATGACAAAATGATAAGATCTTAATCAGGTTCATCTTCATTTCCCCTACAACCCACTTAATGCTAAATGTTAAAAATTTGACAACCTAAACCCATATATTATACATTGAATATTCAATGTTTAATGATTATCCATAATTGAAAGTGCTCTACTATTATCAGAAGATAAAATTAACCACTAGGTCTTGCTTCTCTCTAAAACAACAAATTGTAGATCCTAAAATCCTAAGAATATGAGGGTGAAATCTCCGAATAGTCTCTCCTCTACTTTTCATTTATCTTCTCAAAATTTGACCTGGAATGCCAAACACAAAGATCACAACGAGAGTCTAGAGCATTGAATTTTCAAAACCCATAGACTATCTTACCCATTTTAAAGGAGAACAAAAGATCTTTAGAGGGAAGCTAAGACGACCCATCATTTAAAGAGGAAAATTTCTTAGCTTCATAAAAGTGGGAGATCTCAAGAAAATAATGAAATAATATGTACCAAACCCACAATACTCTAGAAGGTTTACAATAAGTGCACTAATACGCAACGTATAATATACCTAACACACTAAAACCTACTTGTCAAGTGTTTAGAACATACTACGTAAAGAGTTGATCAATTCCTTGTGGCCTAAAGTAGGTTTGATGTGAGCCACTTGTTACAAAGAGGGAAATAAATTCATAATCACTTTACTTAAGAGGGGTGATTTAAAAAGCATGCAATTCAAATTACAATTGATTAGATGCACTAATTAAACAAGACAATTTTCTCAATAAGTTTTCTAAGTGAAATTTGAAGGAAGATTTTGACCCTAGATTGAACGAATGAAGCCATTATTAAGAGAATACTTATGGTGAGTTCATCAAGAAATGGTGATTTCTTAAAGTTAAGGATTTGAACCAATGGTTGATCATAACAAATTGCTGACAAGAGCTAAATCGCAAAATAAGCAAATTAAAAGAGAGTTTTTATAGACAAATCACAAAGAGGAACAACCTCTTATAATGAGAAGGGTGTCAGTCAAGAGATGATCAAAATGGCCAGCAGAAAGATTGGATGATCAAGATGAGTTCCCAAGAAAGGTTGGGTTCTTTGGGCAAGTTTATTAAGAGGAAAAATTTATCAAGAAAAAGAACTGCAAATTAAAAATTGATAAAAAAAAATCATTAATGAAGGATGACTTCTCAAAACAAGTCATTGAGTGGAATAATCCTGATGATAGGTCGTCGAGTGAGTACCAGGAAGGATAGAGTTCCAGAAGAAGTTAAAAGGAGACAACGTTCTAGAGATGTTCCATGTATCCTCTTTTCACATAATCATTAATTACAAAAAAAAATTGTTCTGCATGTCGCAAGTACATGTGTACATACCTCCCACATCACTCTTAGAAATAATCCATATTTGATATATCATTCTTAGGTGAGTACAACGAATCCTTAAGCAGTCAATCAAAAGACATCCTATAATAGCTCAATACAAAGCAAGTAATCACATGTTGTTGAGACCACACTCCATTTAAAAGGAGTCCTCACCATCATTGCAATGTGGACATAGCCTACACAAACGAGCCAAGTAAATAAATTGTTTTTGTATGCCTTCCTCTATCCTTCCTATAGGATGTCACCTATTGGAGGCCCATTAGCTCCAACATCTGAGGCAGACAATTTGCCTCTCTTTATCTCTTTACCTTCTGAATGGAGGACAACTTCTCAAAGCTTGCATCATGAGAACAACAAAATTGATGGATCAATGATTCCATGGTTGAATCATTAAAAAAAAATTGAAATGTACGCAATTTTATCATCACCTGGGCTAATATCTCATTTGACCCCTTATGAGAAAATAATAGGGGACCGACATCAATCTCACCTCAAACTCAATCAAAACATTGCTTTTGTGAACATTAAGGATTATTAATTTTATGAAATGACACGATGCAAAACTGCAAGAGCTCAAAATTAAGTTGACATGACTCTCAAAGTTAGGGTCTATTGAGTCAAAAATGCCTAAAATCCTATATTCGGAAATCTACAGAAGAGAAAGAATCATAGTAATTACAAAACATAAAAGAAATTTAAGCCTAATTCTTCTGTTTGGTTGTACTGATTATAGTTTGGTTGTACAGGGTCAATTCAAATTCAAATATTCCTCATAATTTTGCAAATAAACCTCTCCCCTTCATTGATGATTAATTCTCTCCCACAGCTCCAAAAAGAGAAAAAAATATGTGTCCGCGATACACTTGAAGGAGCAGGAGCAAAAACAATAATAAAAAAAAACGGTGTATCGCATCCGTTATCCAAATGCAGCTACGTCCAGACTTCGGATGAAATATTTTCTCCAAAAAAGTGGCTGACTATCTTTCGGTTGTTCACTCAGCATATCTTCCTCTCTCATGTTCTCACATAGCATCTCTCCACCATCATTTTTCTCCAACATTCCTCTCCCTATTGTTCCCGCCGGCGGAGAGATTATTGCGTACAGACAACGCACCAAAATTTGAGTGTGATGTCCGATCAGGACCACTGAAATACATCTTTTATTTTTTTATTGTTACAGTGAGACCCACTGTTAATTTTTTCACGGACCCATCGGACACCGCAGCAATAATTGTACCCGCGAGCCATGCCTCGAAACCAAAAACCCAATAAACAAAGTCACAAGCCAAGCCACTATCCCACCGGCAACCCCATGCATCTCATCCCGCTCCTCCTGCCGGCGAGCTTCACATGAAACTTTTCGCCCACCCACTCCCTCTTCCTCTCTCTCCATCCCCGCCAACATCTCATCTCCCTGACCGGCAACAATCCAGCTGCCATCAACTCAACTCCAGCCGGCAAAACCTACAGCAGCATCACCACACCTACCGTCCCGATAAAACAGCCCAAGCCTCTCCCATCGCTCCTCTCTCAGGTAGCATCCATTGCTCCAGCAAAATGGCCCAGCCCAACTACACATCTCCTCCTCCCCTGCAACCTGCTCCCCACAGTCCGCCTGCGACCCCACGGCATACTGCTCCCTTTTTCACTCCTCGCCTCCTCACCCACTTATTTCTATTTAAGGCTCACAGCAGCCATTCCAGAACCGACAGACACAACAAGATGCAAAACGCGACAACAATATATATATATTATATCTGTTCTGGAAGCTAATCTACTTAGACTTGATCAAATTTTATGAACAATATATCTCATGAAAATATTGTTATATTTATTTAATTATTAATAAAATATATTTTTTTTATTCTTTATTAAAAATATGGCTATAAAAAATTATACAAAAATAAAATTTAACTTTATAAATTTAACTTATATTATAAAATCTCATTCTTAAAAAATAAATTTTTATAATTTAGATATAATATATTTCAAAAGAATTCATCCAACTTATAATTTAACATAACTACTAAAATTAAAAAATATCCTAGAATTACAAATACTATGAATATTGGATGCACATTCATTGTTTAATTTTGACGAATGTTAGAAGAAGCTTCAATATGAAAAGAGATGAAATGGTTTGACTATGAGTTTTAATTAAGACTATACATACATTTATAATTTTTTTATTATTGTGTCTCGTTTTTTGAAATAGTGTTAAATTTACTGTGTTTCGGTGTTGAGGTGTGTCCAAGACGTGTTCGAGCCTGAATAGAAATTCAAACAGATATTTATAGTGCCCGATAAATATAACAGGATGTCAGTGTCCAATACGTGTCTGATATATTATTTTTAGAAATACGAGCACCACATAGCACATAGCTCGACACTTCACCAACTGTAGCTCTCGCCGGCGAACAACCAAGCAATGCCCAGACTTCTTCCACTACCCTCGCCCCGCTTTTCCGGGATGCATGCAGCCCACGAAAATCCATTTCCTTGCATTCTCATGGTTTATAGCAACTAACAACTAATGAAACCGAGAAGCCCTCAAAGTCTACAACCTACGTACAAGAGAGAGAATGTGACAAAATATGTTTCCGCAAAATCCGTGCCTCATCACTGCCTCACATCTTCTATCTGCATATCACACATAAAGAATAAAAAGGTTGCTTTCTAAACTCCTATAATCTTATTTGCGGCTCAATTAACATCCTCATCAGGAAAAAATATTGCATTCGAAGTCTGGACATAAACTAAGACGGGGCAGCGGACGCGATGCATGGAGGAAGTGAAGGAAAAAAATAAAAATTGATCTCCCCGGACGCAATATTTTCTCTCATGAGAGATATGTGCAAACTTTTTAAGAGTGCGGCAGGAAATGCTATACTTACGACACATGTTTGGAAAGTGTCCGCCACGACAAGCGGACTTGTACATGTTTTCATATCATATTAAGGAAAATTCATCGGTGGCACCCATGACACAACTAGAGATATACATGTATATGTTCTAATGTGTGCTTGTACGAACTCCATAGGTGCCTTTAAAGGATATGATGAATTTCAAATACTTCGGTCTGGGTGTCTCATGACATCATCCATATATGCCTTTAAAGGCCATGGTGGCTAAAGCCCGGTGTTCCCAATGTCCCAGGGGATGGAGTTTGTTGAAAAGCTGTCAAAATTTCCTGTGATCTGAACTTACAAAAATACTTAAAATTGGACAATAAAAACTTGTCAAAAACTTAAAAGTTTGGGTTTTCACATTATAACTACATAGATTGACTTTTCACATTAACAATTCAGTGCATCAACACTATAACAATATCAACCAATATTATTAATGGTATTCTTTTTAAATTATATTTTACCTTTATTGTCATCCTTTCTTGTCAATATAGACACAATATGCTTGGACTAAAAAAAAATTCAGGAAAGATATAGCCCTATACAATTCACTCACTTCTAACATGGTTATCATTCATTGCACAAAATCCTCATCTTCTCTAAAAACTACTTCCCACAAAAACTTCAATCCCTGAACTTTTGATCACCATTTAATGGAAAGCTTTTTGACCTCATTTTCAGTGAGATACTAGTCTCCTACTCCTAGAACCCAGGATCTAGCTTTAGGAGTTCCTTATTGATCATCTTAGCGGATTAGTAATGGAGCCCACCCCCCATAGAACTTTGAACCACTTCTTGACCCATTTTTTTTTAAGACCTCGTTTGAGAAGTCTCAAGCACTCGACTCTTAGTTGAAGGGCTAAAGATTAACATGCATATGACCCAAAAATAAGTTCCTACAGGATCAAACGGTCATAGGTGAATCCTCCATGACCCAACAACGCGAACACCAATATTCTCATATCGCACAATCGATTAAACCAAACTCAATTTTCAAAATAATCCGTCACAAACCCAAAATTCGAAATTAAATTTAAATTATTTTTGGTCCGACTGTCGGCAAACTTATCGGAACGACCACAGATGACAAAATGGACCACACGGGCACGTCCGGAACGTCGACTTTAGCTAGGAAAGACACTCATATTGTTATGGTTCCGCTCACGTACAAATGACACGAAACTCGATGCAATTGAATATTTAATTATGGGTGCGAGTCTAGGCTCAACCCAGATGCAATTCGCGTTCAGTTCGGGCTAAACACGAGTTGATCACGGGCTAATCATCTCAACTCACATGATTTCAAATTTCAAATTTCCAATTTCAAATTTATCATTTAATCTCGCATTAATTGAATATAATTAAGTGTTAAAATTTTTCGATTGAGCCTCCTCCACAGATGGAAATCATTTATTTGCCAGCCAAACTTAGCATAACTACATTTTGGAATTTTTTGGATAAAAATCCCGCTCAACTTCTTTTTTCCTGGGATAATTCAATCTCGTCTCCCTCCCTCACTCGCTTCTCCCCTCTGCACCCTCGCCTGCTCGCCTCCCCCTTGCGCCATTCAGCCTTCCCCCACTTCTCCCGCTCCCGTCTAATTTCTCTCTCGCGCGACGGAAGCCCTCTTCCCCGCGTCTCCTCTTTGTGTCGAAGAACCCCACCAGCCTGCTTCGCCAACCTATCCACCGAAAGCCCACGCCTCCTCCCTCTGCGCCAGAAACACTCGCTTGTTTTGCCCTTGCCTCCTCCCTCTCATGACTGACTCCTCTGCACCGATGTTCTCTCACGCCGAACAACCCCTAACCGAACCCACAGAGGAAGGAAAGTCTGTCTGTTAGCTGCACATGGAAAGAGAACAACAATATCGTTGTACAAACTATATACATCGATTTTACTGCTCTTCTGCTCCTTTTGCTATGCTCCTCCCCAAACCATTGGCTGAGGTAAGCTTGTTCGTTGGAGACCATAAATTCAATTCTGTTGAAACTTTGGGAGTAGGATTTGTAGCAGGTTAACTGGATTGAAACTCCAATTATTTGATCCTTTGGACTCTGATTATTGTTTAAGGATTTTGAGCTGATATTTGAATTCGATCATAGCGGTGATTTCAAGACAAGGTTTATGTTTTTCCCTTTCAACTCACTTGACGTCACAAGACTAATTTTAAAGTGTGCTATATTTGAATTATACACCACAACAAGTTTATGTGCATCTAGCAGGAGAATTTTGAATAATAGTAGGATTTGGCCTGCTATATGTCCACTGTTTTGCCATTCGCGTCAATGTGAAAAGTGGAAAGCTTTTGTTCATAGCCCCACATTTGGATGCATTATGGCTTTTTGCACTTGTGCTGAAACTAAGCACTGTTATCTTTGAAGCAACCATCTGATTTAAATCTTTATATTGAATCATTTCTTTGTATGCCTGTTGAGATACTAGGGCAAAGAAAAATAAGAATCGACATAAATCCAGAAGAACACATGGAGATTTAACGAGGTTCGACAAAGATGCCCACGTTTTCGGGAGCAGAGCGACAAATTTCACTATTTCAGAAGAGTCCAGAGTACAAAATTCAGAAATCTCAGGGTCTCAGAGTCTCTCATAAGGTTATAAAAAGACATATATATAACTCTATAGTACAATATGTAATTACTTAAATTACTCATGTACCAAACCGCAGGGTGTGCCCCCGCACCCCAACCCACATAATGAAACTTCCTGATTTGGACAGATTCTTTCGCTTCGTTCCAGTGTTTGTCCCTATATGGTATATGAGTAATACCATAACAAATCTCCACCTTGGCGAATATACAATCTCTTAGGAGAAATACATATACCCAACAAATCTCTACCTTGGCGAATATCCAACCTCTTAGGAGAAATACATATGCCTAACAAATCTTTACATTGGCGAATATCCAACCCATTAGGAGAAATACACATGTCTAACAAATCTCCACATTGGCGAATATCCAGCCCCTTAGGACAAAATACATCATGGAGTTTCTTATGCACCAATGTGGGTTATGCCACAAATCATTTTAAATAATTCATTAATTAAGTTTCCCATAAAAGCAACAGAATCTTTCTGAAAAAGGATTGAAATAAGTATTTCCCTTAATTGAGTTTCCCAGAAAAACAACAGAATCTTTCCGAAGAAGGATTGAAATATTCACTTAATTAAGTTTCTTTAATTAGGAGTTTTCCTTAATTAAGTTTCCCAGAAACAGGACTTTCCTTTAATTAAAATTTTCTTAATTAAACATTCCCAGAAATCATTTTCCTTAAACTTTCAAGAAAAGCTCAATTCTCCTTTCCGAAAAGCTACGCCTCGCTTTCCAGAAAAACTTTTTTTTCCTTCTAAAAAAACTCTGTTTTTCTTCTCAGAAGGGCTCTGTTTTCGCTTTCCAGAAAAGCTCATTTTTTCCTTTTAGACAAGTTCTGTCTTCCAGAAAAGCTCTGCTTTCCTTCTCAGAAAAACTCCGCCTTCCAGAAAAGCTCTTGCAATTCCGGAACCTGCGCCTGCAATTCCACGTCCTGGAATATCACAAAAGGGCAAATATTGATTTCCTTCCAATCGGGCAGCCTCCAGCTTTCCTTTTCCGAGTGCAGCAACAGATTCCCCCATTTCTGTGTCCTGGAATATCTTCGAAATATCTCGGCGTTGAATTTCCTTTCCCGCGGACTTTCCTTTTCCTCGTCCACCCTTGAAGTTCTACTCCTCCGCCGCTCGAACTCGAATTCCAAATCTCCTTCCCCGAATTCTTCCCGAAGGAACTACTCTTTTCGTGATCTCTCGCTTCGCGAATATATCCTTCGCGAGAGCTTCTTCCTTCGCTATTTAGAGCCCTGACCTTCGTTGGATCAGCCCGTCAAAGCTTGCTCACAAGCCGTCGAATTCGTCAAAGTGCTGCCTGTCGCGACTTCCTCTTCTTTTGTTCGCACGAATCGTCGAAGCCTTCAAACTTCTTTGCACCCCTCTGTCACGAATTCGAAGCTCCTGTCCCGACCCCTCGCTAGTCGCGAATCCCTCCCTGTGATTCACAACCTACTCCAATCTACCGCGAACCGTAAGAAGCCTCGCCGATTCGCGCGTGCGCGAACCTGCTTCGCCCAATCACTGTCTGGTCGCGAACCGCCTCCAAATTTTCTTCTTCTTGTGCCTAAATTTTTTTTTCTTCCTTGCCCTCAAATCTCTCTCTGACACCACTTGTTGAGAAACTAAAGCGAAGAAAAATAAAAATCGACACAAATCCAGAAGAACACAGAGATTTTACGAGGTTCGACAAATATGTCTACGTCATCGGGAGCAGAGCGGCAAATTTCATTATTTCAGAGGAGTCCACAATAAAAGATTAAGAAATCTCAGGGTCTCGGAGTTTCTCATAAGATTATAAACATGACATATATATAACCCTATAGTACAATATGTACTTACTTAAATTACCCCTGTACCAAACCGCGGGGTGTGCCCCCGCACCCCCAACCCACATGATGAAATTTCCCGATTTGGACAGATTCTTTCGCTCCGCTCCGCTTCGTTCCAGCGTCTGTCCCTATATGATATATGAGTCATACCATAACAATGTCATCCCAGTAAAATACTAGCTTTTCTTCCTACATGAGATTACAATGAATCACTGGATTGAAGAAAGCCCCATTGTTTTAATATACATGAATGCATCAACTACATATATTTTAAGTTATTCACTTGAACAAACATAAGATGTGTTGCATCAGGTAAGGAACAGTTAGTGTTGAGCTCTCTTGCCATCATGAAGGATAACTCCATTTCCCCTTTAGCTCATAACAGACAAACACTGCCAGTTGGGTTATTGTCATCCGTTCTTTATCAATTTATATCTCCAATTGAAATGAAGTTGCCGCATTTTTTTTAATTTTTGAAAAAAAAG
This sequence comes from Phalaenopsis aphrodite, assembly GCA_003013225.1. Taxonomy (NCBI): domain Eukaryota; kingdom Viridiplantae; phylum Streptophyta; class Magnoliopsida; order Asparagales; family Orchidaceae; genus Phalaenopsis; species Phalaenopsis aphrodite. The sequence continues at coordinate 5,103,250 of NEWO01000007.1, forward strand.
TAAGCTTTTTGATTTAGCATACAAACATGCTACTTGGGAGCTTGTTGAAACACTTATTGGCACGAATGATTTATGAAGTGTTTTGGGGCACTTGTTTTGGGGCGGTTTCGTTGGTCGTCTTGAGGAGATGTGTGCACCTCTTTGTTACAAAAATATTGGTTGTTTTGGCACCGCTTGGGGGAAGCTTAAAACCTGTTGTAGGTGGCTGTTTGGAAGCTGTTAGCTACTGTTTAACGCTAGAAGCGCAGTTTGAAGCTTAAAAAGCTACTGCTTTGTGTTAGAAATGTTGTTTGAAGCTGTAGAAGTGCTGTTTGAAAGTTTACAAGTGTTGTAGGTTGTTGTTCAAAGCTGTAGAATTGTTGTTTGAAAGCTTACAAGTGTTGTAGGTTGTTGTTCAAAGCTGTAGAAGTGTTGTTTGAAGTTTAAAAGTGTTGTGAGAGCTGTAGGAAAGTAGTAGAAGTGTTGTTTGAAGTTTGAAAGTGTTGTAAGAGCTGTAGGAAAGCTATAAAAGTGTTTTAAGAGCTGTAGGAAAACTGCTGAAGTACTATTTGAAACTTAGAATTGTTGTGAGAGCCATTTGAGAGGCTGTTTGGGGGCTGTTAGTTATAGTAGGAAAGTTATTTGAAGTTGTCAATCGCTGTAGGATATTATAAGAAGCGTTGAAGTTGTTGTTTGGAGTTCTTAGCTGTTGTCTGGAGTTGTAGGAAACCTTAGGACTACTGTTTGGATTCCTAGCTACTGTCCGGAGATGTAGGAAGCCTTAGGATCGTTGTTTGGGTTCCTACATGTTGTTGTTTTTTATGCTAAAATTCCCGTTTTCTTTCTTTTTGTGCAATTTATTTAAATTTCCTACAAATTATATCATGTTTTATGAGCTAACCAGACAGCGGGAATAATGAGAAGATGATAGGTATATGTATACTATTTATTTATTATTGTTTTTATCACTGTAATTTAATCTTGCTTTATTATGTATCACGCATGTTTAGTTGCAATTTCGTTTTTAGAACAAAACAATTTTCAAAACAAAATAATTTAAAAAAAATTAAACAACATTTTAAAAAAAAATAAAAAAATAAAAAACATAACACGTACTTTTGAATTTACGAGTCCCTCGGATGAGGTAACTCACGATTGCTAATGAGATATCCCCAGTTTAAATAAACTTAATAATTTGTTTAGATTAAGCAAATTCAAAAGAAAATAGTGATATCAGAACGAGGAAATTGTGGGAACTTAACCGTTGTCGCTCTGATCAACTTTAATCCCCTCATAATGCTTGAATAATAACAAAACCTTTTAAACCTTAGACTTTAAGACTGCTACTTCAATAGAGCTTGGAGCAAACTTCGTCGGCGGCATGACGAGGGGCTTGGATCGAGCAACAAGAGAATCTTCTTCAGCATTCTCTCTTCCTAACATAAGAACAATTCATGAGACTTCGAGGTAGCTCGTCTAGCGTGACATAAATCCTCATACTCTCTTTAGGCTCCTGTGCAACCAAGTTGTACAGCGTAAGTCCTAACTCACCTTAGGTTCCGAGGTTGTCATCCGGTACGACGTAAACCCTCCTATTTTTGTGGGTTATCTGCATAATCGTATATTATGCAAATGTAATTCTCAAATAATAAAAACATTCAGGATTGAACGCTCGATAACATCATCTTCAAAACACAACCACATAACTTGGGAAGTCACTGTGGGTTCTCCTCAGGATCTGTGACGTCCCATACATTTTCCTTCCTTTGGACTCCTAAAAATAATTGTTCTTATTTGAATCACTTCCACTGGTTTTTCCACGTCCTACAATGAAAACCTAAATTTTGAATTCTTTAAAACTAGTACCTATGATCATCATCGAGAGTTTTCTCAAGTGACCCTCGTTATTTGGGATGTAATTAACTATAAGGGTTTGACTCTATAAGGAACTTGGAACTCAAGTAAAATAAACCATACTTAATCTTTATATTAGGTAGGAGAACTTGTCGGTCACACATAAAAGATTCGCAGGTCAAATAAATGTCACACATCTTTTAATTTGCAGGAATGAGCTCATTGCTGAGGTATACACTTATCTTTCGGAAAGATGTAGTATTCACGATATCGGACGCGATTATGCAAACTATTAGACTAATAAGATCTATTTGGTCTCATTTTTCAAAAATTAAAACACACTCCTTTCAAAAGTCAAACTACATACATCTTATATTAAATTAAATTTTAAAAATAAATTTTCAATTCCAAAAGTTGACCGGCAAAGCTAAGGAGAAGAAAATCAAGGTGATTTAAAAGGGTATGATTAATCATTGGCCTGGAAACCAACTAATGGGCTGGTGTCAGCTGATAATGGACTTTCTGAGTTTTCTTCAATATTATATTTTGTAGTTTGGACCCTACAGCTTCAACAAAAACTTGCACAAATAACAATGGCAACAAATTTAAATTTGAAGCACTATAAATGACAAATTTAAATATTATTTTATTTCATTGAGTTTATGTTTTCTCATATGCCATCTATGCATGGGAAAAAAATTTGCGTACATAAGACGTACGCAGAGCTGCGTACGTCTGTAACTTGCAAACAGGTTACAGAGAGGATTTCAGGAGGTTATAACCGCGTTATACATCCTGTAACCTCTCTGTAACCTACCTGTACCTTCGAGTAAGTTCCGCGCTTCTGCATGCTTCTGTTTTCATATATAGATTGGTTACAGGGAGGTTACAGGGTGTATAACGCGGTTATAACCTCTTGAAATCCTCTCTGTAACCTGTTTGCAAGTTACAGACGTACGCAGCTCTGCGTACGTCTTATGTACGCAAATTTTTTCCCTATGCAGGAATCAAGTAATGGGCTAAGGCGCCAACTGGTGGCAATAACTCCCATGCACAAACTCTCGTATGGCCAATGAATTAGGTAACAGTCACAAAATCCAATGTGAGACTAATGTTCTCAGCCTCAATCATTTGAACAGCACGAGCCATGAGAGATGTGGCACTCCAGAGATAAAATTATAACTGCAAAAGCACGCAACATATCTTAATAGAGGCTAAATGAAAAAAGTGCAGCAGACACATCAAATTGAGGAAACCATATGGCCTTTTGGATGCAGCAGATTTGTATTTCTTGAAATTATCTACAAAGTAATCCTGGTTTTAACTCGCCCTCGAGTTCTGAAATAGGTGCAATTAGCTAAACAACTACTGTAATCATATAAATGAACTCTAATAATCAATGCATGACGGCTTAAATGCTTTCTTCTTTGACAAGAGAAGATTTTCTTATAACTCAGTAAAAAAACATGCCTGTAGTTTAAGGTGAAGTGAACGAAAAGCACTAGATAGCATAAAAAAATAAAAGAAAAAACATAGAGCGTAGTGTTCTGAAACTAAAATAACCATGATGTCTATACAGCAAGCATCTCCCAATCTTATTTCAAAGGAATACGAATTTACTATGCATTTACATAAAATAGAGAATATCATCTCAAATTTATGATGCTTTAAAAAAAAACTATAACATGTTATCGACCGTCCAATCTTCAGGTTGTTACATTAATTAATAAGAGGTTCAGCTATTAGGCCACAAAGATCCATTGCTTTGACTTCCAAATTAGATGCTGCATTAGAGATGCTACTATGCCAGCAAATATGTAAAACTTCATCGCAAGAATATGCCATTAGTTTGGATGTACTACAAAAGAAGACCTGGACTATGAAAAGAATGAAGGCTTTTGTAAGTTTAGGATTAACCGCATTTAGAAAAAAACAAATTCCAAGTTTGTTTACTATACTTTCAGATACAAAAATTGGATCTAGGGTCATCAATTTGTAAATATGCCACAGAATCTAAACAATGATAAAAAAAAGGTGGTGATAAATAGTAAAATACCTGCATGCTGCAGCAGTTTCTTTTCGTATATGAATTTCTACATTTATTCTTTTGGGAGCAGGACAGCAAGAATGTTAAATAAAAATGAAAAGTATAGCGGATGAATGCTATTGGAACTGTAAAGAATGTTAAATAAAAATGACAACTTTCTTACATTTTAGATTTCCACACCAAATACATTTTGAAATCAACAAGAAGCATTAGGTGATTTGGAAAAAGCTTGGAAACTGGCTGGTCTTATACAAATCCACCACACCCAACACACTTTAAACGGGAATGTAAATCTCAATTCAAAAGATAATTTATGGTTTTTGATGTAGGATGGCTAAGGGTATAGTGTTTCTAATGTAATCTAAAACAAGATGCAAGATTAAAAAATGAAAATAAAAAACCATATGCACTAACTCATAGTCTTAGAAAAAACTCTTTAAGCTTAAAAAGTTTGTTGACTAGAATGAAAAACTCTTTTAGTCACAAACAATAATCAAGTGCATGATTCCAGAAATTCACTTAAACTGTAAAAAATTAAGGCTGAAATCAAGCCGAAACTGACCTTACAATGTTAATAAAGCACTTAAGAAAAAGAAACATAACTATTTTGATAGTATATGTGGATGATACGATCTTAGTAGGTAATGATGTGGTTGAGATGAACCAATGTAAGGAAAGTTTGGTCACCAACTTTGGGATCAAATGCTTGAAAGATACCGCATATTTTCTAAGAATGGAGCTTGCAAAAGCAAAGAAAGAACTTATGATGACTACAAGAAAATACATCTCACATCTTCTCATGAGGTCGGGATATGTTTTAGACCTATGGATACACCAATAAATCCAAATAAAAATTTTCAGAAAGATAATGAAAGAAGTGGTAAAATTGGTCAACTTATTTTACAAATAACCAAATATACCCTTTGTCATGAGTTTAATGAGTGAATTTATCCACTATCCCAAAAAAGAACACCTTGAGGCTACCTATTGATTCTGTATTATCTAAAACATTGTCCTGGGAAGGGCATGTTCTTCCATAAAACATGCAAAGAGAGATTGAAGCCTACAATAATGCTACGCTGGCAGAGCAAGTTCTAAACACGGATAAGAGGTCAACAATCAGATATTGTGCATTGAATCATCTTAGTAGGTGCACCACAAGTTGATTCACCAATGCAATTTGGTTGTCAATCTGTCAATGAAAAGCAATGCTTCTTTTAAGCATTTCATCCATCATGACCCAAAGTATTTTCCAGAAAGGGCTCATCAAGCTAAAAAGCACCCAAATTTTCTTGAAGAAGCTGCATGTTACTTATTCATTCGTCATAACATACCAAGAAAATGATCAATTAGAAGCCTATTCATCACAACAAACTCATAATTATGTTCGTATAAGTCAACAACAGTCTTCTAAGAAGTCCAAGAAGATACAACAGAGATGTTATCCCACTGCTTGGTTAGCACAAAAAAAGAGTATATGATCCTTGCTAATTGTTTGAGGCCATTGAGGTGCAATTAAGCAAACATCCTTTAACGAGCTTGGCCACAGCCAAGTGGATTCTTCTAGTATTTATATCTCTGCAGATTTTGTAGCATGTCGTTGCAAAGTGTTCAACCAATCTGGAGATAGTGAACTTCTTGGATAACTTCATTCTTCAACACCGAGTTTGCGAGCATCCCAATATAGAGTAGAGAGGAATCTGAAAGCAACCTAAGCTCATGCTTCATAGCTCTTAATGGAGGTAATCCTCTTCTTGAAAAAGATCTTACAAGTCATCCATCAGCAGCTGAAGTCTCAAGTCTCAAATCTCAAATATAAAAATCAGTGATTCTCATTCTTCTCAGCCCTTCTTAGATACTCAGTAGGAGATCCTGATGTTCTTGTCAAGCTTCTCTTGTCGTATCATTAATAGGATAAAACTGCTGTCTAAAAATTATTATCCTCATAATATGTCACATGCCACAAAGTCAAAAGGCTAACAGTCCTTGTCACTAATGGTAGTATATCTCACTGTATCCTCAAAGAGTTATTAAAGTAAAGCCTTTGGAAAAAACATTGCGTCTCCATCCTATAGAGATTCTAGCTAATGAAAATAATTTGAAAAAAATTGAGAGGCGCCATTTCACATCTAGTTGATATATGCTTGGTTTGAAAGAAGAACAAATGTAGCACTTTTTTTACTAATGTACTGAGGGGATATGGATGTGGATTAGAAATCACCTTCAGTTCAAATCACTTAAGTAGACTTTACCTAAACGGATTTATCTTTTAGTCCCCAAGTCGAAGATGGCAAAGCTCTTAATTCACTTGGATTCAATGTGAATCATTCCTAATGTTTACTCGGATCAGCTATCATCAATCTCAACTCCTTTCTCTGTGGCATTCTATCAAGAGAAAGAATGAGTTCAAGGAATCATAATCTCCAGAGCTTGATCTTGTTTACAGTTGCAACCATTTCTTCCCTTTCACATATTTCATGAACTTCTCCTGAATTAATTTAAAATAAAATTTCAAAATTTCTCTTTAATGTAACCTCAGCTTTGGTTGTGGTTTTATAGAGCAATTTGTAGGGTAACCTTGTAAGAACCCCTTCTTATTCCAGTTCTTTTTCTCGACCATCTTGATCTATTTTCCTTCCCAATAAAATATTTGTTGGTCGCAATCTTTTTTCTTTTTTTTTTTACTTTTATTTTTGGTTATCATAGCAAGCTTGCTAAATTGAACAAAATTTTTTTGATGGGAAGAGGAGTTTATTGAAGATGTTGTAATGCAACCATATATTGTACTACTTTGTCAGCACACACGTCTTCTAGCAATGCTCTAACCATTAGGGAATGTTTTCTAAGCTTTGTGGCGTAATCTTGCACATTTTAGTCTTATTGTTGGAGCTACCCATGACCCTTCATCTTTCTTTTACGTATCCCATTTGGAAAAAAATTTGGCAGAGCAGCTTCTTGAACTATCTCCAAGAAATATCTTGACGTCCATAACGAAATAAAGCATTTCACCAGAGTCAAAACGTGCATGGTGAGCTTCAGTCCATAAACAAGGATTTCTCTTGAGAAGCATAACCTTGATGATGTACCGATTCAGCTGAGAGGGGAATAGGGCCGGCCGGCCAGCTCTAGGAAATAGGTTTGCTGCCTAGCTAAGAGAGGTCTCACCGCTCCTAGCTATCTACTAGTAATTATGTGTATTTTATGTGGTTAGAGTTCAGTTTTTGCTTGGTATTTTTTCAGGACAGCCGTCAGCATCCCAATTACTCCCTTCTAAGGTTGTATCCAAAGGTGAGATATTGCTGCGGTTGTAACTCGTTCGGATGTGGTGATTATCTCTGACTCTGTTTGCCCCCACATCTATCACTTCGCTACCATAGCCCCTTTTTCTCTTTGCAGCCACCTAGACAGCCACAGTTGCTGTCTTTCATGCAATTGACCATCTGCCCTCTTCCCAAGGCCGACATCCTCTCTCCTCGCTGCAAGAACCATCGGACAGCCCTCCTGCTGTCCTCCTGCCCCTCCAACCCTTCAGACCACTATTCTGCCCCTACCGCTATCTAATTTTTATATTAGGTAGGGAAACTTGTTGGCCTCATAAAAAATATTTCGCAGACCAAACGGATGACACAAATTCTTTAGTTTAGATGATTGAGCCCACTACAAATGATATGTTTATTCTTCGGGATAAGTGTATTGCTTGTGGTATCGTGCTTAGTCACCCAAAATATTCAAAATGTGAGATTCGTTTGGTCTCACATATTTTAAAATTAAAATGTTACTTTTAAAAATCAAAAAGGTTATATTCATATTTAAATTATTTTCAAAATCACAAAATCATCACTTTTTCAAATTACATTAAAACGGCCGACAATATGCCTCTAAGATGAAGAAAAAAAATAGATCAAAAGTACGTGGGCTAAAAAAATTCTTTTAGCTTAAACAATCACTAAGTGCATGATTTAAGAAATTCACTTTTAAGTTGTGAAAAACTAAGGCTACAATCAAGCCTAAACCAACCTTATTATGTTCATAAAGCACTCCAAAGAGGTAATATATGTATATATGTATATATGTATATATGTATATATACATATATATGTATATATATATATATATATATGTCTATATACATATATATATGTATATATGTATATACATATATACATATATATATGTATATACATATATACATATATATATGTATATATATATATAGAATGGAGGTTGCAAAATCAAAGAAAGAAGTTATGATTAATACAAGAAAATACATCTCAGATCTTCTCATGAGATCGGGGTGCATGGATGCAGACCAGTGGATACAACAATAGATTCAAATCAAAAAATTTGAAAAGCTAAATGGTGCAAGGGGAAAACTAGTCTGTTTATTTCACACAACAAGATATAAGCCCTTGTCATAAGTTTAATGAGTCCATTTATCCACTATCCAAGAAAGAACACCTTGAGGCTTCCTATCGGATTCTGCATTATCTAAAATATTGTCCAGAGAAGAGCATGCTCCAAAAAATATGCAAAGAGAGATTATAGCCCACATTAACCTACACTGACTGAGCATGCTCTAACACGGATAAAAGGTCTACAACCAGACATTTAACATATGCACGGAGAAATCTCATGAATGAGAAAAGCAAACCATGATTTCAAGAAGCACTACATACGCACAATACATAGACATGGTCAAAGAAATTTGTGGGTTGCTATAGATACAATAGTGCGTGCTAGAAATTTCGTGGCGGTAGAGTGACGCATTATCGTCTTAACATTACACGAGAATTCAACACACACTCAAATAAAAGAAAACAACCACCAAAAGTTTTTACGTAAAAAAAAAAATAAAAATAAAAAAAACCATGGTGCCTAGCCCGGCTAAAGAAATCTACTATAAACTGGATATTACATGCACAGTCCCTCGTTCCACAGACTGGAAAGGGTTGAATACTCTTTGGAGTCACAGCATCGGTGAGCGAATGAACTTGTTGTAAGAAGGGGGTGATGACCGATGATGATCGGCAGCAACTGACAAGAAATGGTCGGCGGCGACGGTGGTCGACTCTAGTCGATGGTGGTCGATGGCTGCAGAAGAGATGCTGAACTTCAACTCCTTCTCAAAGCTTCAAGTTTTTCTATATCTCAAACTCACATACCTCATTATGAGAGAGGTGGACTCTATTTATAGAGTTATAAGTGCAATTAATGCAGGCATATGAACTACTTTGATCGGACGGTCCAGAGAGCTTTCTTTGATCATACGATATTTGATAGACATTTTAGTGTTTTAACTATATTAGAATTGAACGATATTGAGCTCGTTGGATTTGTCTAGTTGAGACGTTCGATTTGACTATAAGCTCATCGGATACGACACCTGTTTAACCTTCCAATATGCCCTAAAAGCTTTCAAAAGTGATTTAATGACTTGATCTGAGCTTAATTTGACTTGGATAAGATCAATTTTAGTATCATCGGGTCTCTCATCGAGTTGATCAATTTAATTAAAAGTTTGCTGAAATCAGTTTGAATATAAGTTTACCGAAATCAGATAACTTTTAATTGAAGTTTGAATATTTTTCGTTCAAAAGATTGCATTGAGATCCATATCATGCATCGAGATTCATGTCAGATGATGAAGATTTTTTGAAAGCATATCAGTTGTCCCCTATTTTCGGGCAAGTCCAATTTTTATTATCACATTACATATATTTAAATGTATACATATGTATATATATATATATATATGTATATATATATATAGGTTGCAAATTTGAAAAGATGTGAGAATTATGTGGCATGCAGGTAATGCTAGTACATTCACTTGTTATAAAGCATAATCGTAGCCATTAATGCAAGTGTAGTTTAGTGGAAACTGCGATGGGTCTTCATTTTCGCTCTGCTAAGGTTTCCACTCATGGCGAAACCTAGCTCAAAACAGACTTCTCTTTTTTTCGCTCGTTTTGATCCTTTCTGTCTTTGTTTTCGTCATCAGCTATGGCAGACGGAGGAGCTCATGTCGTCTCGTCAACGGCTCGCGTCTGCGAGGCTTCGCGCTGCAGTTCCGTTTTCGAGCTGTTGACTGCTTCGTCAAGGCCAATAGACTGCTTCGCCACAAATTTTTAGCTTGACTGCTCGAGTCGTTTGTAGGCGGCAATCGACAAGCTCCATTTGTTGCAGTGCTTATGTGAAGCACGCTAATGGCCTCAGGGTTTTCCTACGCAACCGCCGTTGCCGGTGATAACCCCGTCAAACCGTCCTATGCTACTGTGGTTCACAAACGCAGCTCCCATTTCCACCTCACAGAAAGTCCGATATTCCCGCAGATATACCATGATTCTGTTGCAGAACATGAAAATTGCAATCTCATCAAAAAAGTAAAGAAAAATGTGGGTAAACCAGTAATATTTTTCTCTGACGCTGAAATTTCAACTCGTGCAGGAAAATACAATTTTACAATAGTTAGAAAGTTCCAACTAAGTTGCCCTAAGATGGAGATTATCAGAAAGGTTTTTGAAATTTCAAATTGGTTGGTGATTGGTAGAAGGGTCATTTTGATGGAAGACATTTTGATACAACTGAGCATAGAAGAAGATTACACAAGAAATTTCTCCAAATAAAATTCATCACAATCGAGGGCAAACCTATGAAACTCAAATGGACCCCTAATTTTGATCCCAGTCAATAACCCCCAATCGCGTCTATCTGGTTCTCATTACCTGAACTCAAGCTTCAATTTTTTGACCAACCTATCTTATATGCGATCGGGATTATTCTTAGAAAATTTTTACAGGTAGACTTACCTACAATTCATTCTCAAGACCCTCTATTGCAAGGATTTTGATTGAAAGAGATATTACACTACCAAATGTAGAAGAAAGTCTGGTTTGGCTTTGCTCACAATGGCTATTGGCAAAAAATTATTATGGAACAAAAACCTTACTACTGCAAGCACTGCAAGATGTTTGGACACCCGCAGAATAAATGTTTCAGATTGCACCCGCAGTTGAGAACCAATAGTCAAAAACAGGAACATGTTATTAGTGCACTCCACGTGTCTGAACGCGCTCCCGACAATTCTGATGACAGCCAACCTGAGAACGGAATCACCACAAGACAGGAGTTGATGTCTGCTCCTCGGATCCCTTCTCCTGACCATACTATAACGGATAATGTTCGAACCGAAAATCAAGATAGCCCCACAACTCCTATTCAGGAAATATCAGATGCAGATGTGACAATTCATACTTCACATACACTGGAACCTATCGTTGTGATAACGACTATCTTTCCTTCTACTGCAGTTATATTATTTAATCAGACCGACGATCACATGAGTCAGTATTCAGATAAAGAATGGCAGGTTTACACTTCTCAGCGGAAGAAGGCTTGGGGCACACTCTAACTTGGAAACTTTATGGATGATACTTTGGTTACTCCTGACATTGACACAACTCTTCAAAGTTTGTTATCTGGCTCCGCTCCTAAAACTAGAGGAAAAAGCAGGACTAAATTGGCTCGTCCATAGCTACTTCTTTTCTGCATGTTTTAAAATTATTTTGCATATTTTATTAGTCTATCTGTATCTTTTTTAGGGGGTAATACTGTACTTGGTATCGTATGGGTAGGGTGTCTCTATTGGGTCCTCTCATACAACATTTATGTAGCATTTCTTTTTTAATAAAATCAGCCCTTGGGCCTTTATATATATATATATATATATATATATATATATATATATATATATATATATATATATATATATATATATATATATATATATATATATATA
>NEWO01000008.1:0-12003 GCA_003013225.1 Phalaenopsis aphrodite
TATATATATTCATTTGTGCTATGTGTGTGTGTGTGAAATTAAAACATGTGTGCCAATTTTTCTCAATTCCTCTTACTTGCGATATCTTATCCTCAATTCATATCTGTGTTTTGCTTTCTTATAATGGGTATTACTATATGGATCAAGCTTTTGTTAATTTTGATATCCTAAAGGCATCAGTATGGCACGTTTTGTGAAACCGGTGATTCCTGCATGCCTTTGCATGAACTATCATTTATTTTGTTGTTTTTGTCAATGGCAATATGGTGATGCAAGAGTCTTTTCATGGTATTTTCGACGCTCTGGATGCCATGATTGAGTTTTGCTAACCAAGCAACATTTTGATGAGTTTGATTTGCGAGGCATGTTTTGGGCTAGACTTTTGTGATTTCGAATATGGTGTCCCCTTTTTTGGTTTTTTTATCAAATTAATTGTGTGGGTCCTTTCTAGGCATTGTAGGCATTTTGATTCAGTTGACACGATTCATTTTGTCATTTGATTCGAGCTATTTTGACTATTATTGAGACACTTTGATGTGACTTCACATTTTGTTGTATTCAACTATCATTATTAGTTTTGATTTTGATTGGGTCTAATTTGTATTGCATTATGACATTTGTAAGTAAACAATGCCAACCATTTGGAAGCCAACTCTAGAAAACATCGATGTGTTGACAAGCAGGGCGTTATGAGCAAGAAGTACTTTTTAGGCAGAGATTGATAGCTTGGAGGAGGGACTAGAGAGATATTTGAGATTTATTTATATTGAGAGAGTAAGAGTTGAGTAAGGATCAATTACCAGAAATGTTGGGAAGCACAGTTACAGTATGCTAGGGTGGGTTTGAGAAGTAAATGCTTAATATATAGAAATTCATGGGTTCTTAACACCCAATTAATTGTTTAATGATCCAATTTTTATTGCATTGATTTCTATAGCACTAATTCAGAATTAGAATGGATTGCAAATGGCCATACACGATCAATTCATAAAATACATTGGGAAATCTGTTTGAATTAAACAATCAAGCGTGAAATTTCCCTAGAAGATATTTATTAATTATGAGTTGGAAAAGGCAATCATAGATCAAATGAAACAATTGCCTTTTGGTAAAAGATGGAGAGCTGTTAATCTTTTCTCAAATAAAAAAATGAAAAAGTTTGATTTATGACAGTACATTTAGATGTTATTTTTCTTTTAGTGAATAAAACCAAAAATGATTTTTATTATTTTGCCAATTGTTTCTCTGAATGTAATGCCGTAGGAAAACTGCATATAGTTGCATGTCTATCAACAGCAGTTCTAATAATTCTAAGTGCAATTTGTTGTTATGATGAAGGGATCATCATAAATCGATTATTTATTTCTAGGCCACATTTTGATTTTCCTTCCCCAAGTGATTTCTACATTTGCAAGTCATCTAGTTTCAGCCTCCTGCTCTACAATTCCGATTTAACAGTACTTAAGTTATTCATGTGATATTTTATGAAGCACCTTTCTTTAACGTGCGGCTCCTCATCACTTTTAGTAATTATTTCTATTCAGGGGAGCCAAAGGCGATTCCCTGGACACATGCAACGCCTTTGAAAGCTGCTGCAGATGCTTGGTCACATATGGACATTCGTAAAGGAGATGTTGTTGCGTGGCCTACTAACCTTGGTTGGATGATGGGTCCCTGGTTGGTTTACGCCACTTTATTAAACGGCTCTGCTATGGCACTATACAACGGTTCCCCTCTTGGGTTAGGATTTGCAAAATTTGTACAAGTAAGCTTTTCTCGAAATTCTTTTTCTTTTACATGATGCTCATTCAAGAGTTGAAGCTGCTTATTAGAAGGAATGTGAAAAAAAAAAAAACGCACGCTTGTCAGTGTTTGAAATTAAAATATTTTCTAATAAAAATAAGTGTTGACAATATTAGTCAACACTCAAAGATTTATTATATATTTGTAGATTATGTTTTAATATATGTCGATATATTATTTAGAAACCAATGATTCGATCCAACCTAAATAATTTGATATTTGTTTGTAAACAAGTCATTCTGAGTCACGTTACAAGTGCATCGAGTTTAGACAAGGACAATGGAAGGAGGAGATAGTGCACGCAACGAGTTGTGACTCCTTAATGATGGGAATAATAAGGGGACCGTCTATAGGAGTAGGCTATAGGAGTAGGATAAGGGACGGTGCTGGGAAACTCAAGCTTGCCCTCACTAGAGGCCGAGCTAGAAAAATAGGTAATGCTTTCAAGGAAGGAGACATCAACATTCACATAGATTTTGTCTGTGGTCGGATCAAGACATCAATAACTCTTTTGAGTTGTAAAGTATCCAATAAAGATATATTTTATAGATTTGGGATCAAGTTTATTTCGGGTAGGGGCAATGTTTCGAACAAAAGCATAACATTAAAAAATTTTGGGATCTAAAGTGGAGATGACCCGATTGGCAGTGAAGAATGACACAAGACAGCTAAGGGGGTTCAGAACTTGTGAATTTTTTAGGGGACTCAATTTATGAGATAAGTGACAATTGGAATGACATCGTTCAAAAATATTTCGGGACATTGGATTGAAATATAATGGAGCGAATAATGTCGAGGAGGTGACGATTTTTTTCTCTCTTTCCACCCAATTCTGCTGAGTGTCTGTGCAAGAACTATGATGGAAGATGTCTTTACTTTCCAAGAATTCACTCAAAATAGAATTGAAGAACTCACAACCATTGTTGGTCTGAAGGATCTGAATAGGAGCTTTGAATTGAGTTAATACAAAGGTGTAGAAGTTTTGTAAAGTTGCAACAACTTCTGATTTGTCTTTTAAAATGCAGTCCCACATCATTTGAGTGTGATTATCAATTAAGGTCAAGAATCACCTTTTATTGATGTAACTGAAAGTACAAGAAGGTCCCCATTTATCACTGTGAATGAGGGAGAAATGATTGCAAACTGTGTAAGTGTGTGGTGTTTAATGAACCCGGTGATTTTTGACTAATTGACATGTCTCACAATTGAAATCCGAGATATTTTTAAAAAACATCAGAGGATACAAAATTTTCCAATTTGAAAACTAGGACCACGTAAATGATAGTGCAATAACATAATATGATATTCAATGACTCAAGTTAGACTATAACTTTTGAGTGTCGTGTATTCACTCTTCATGTTGTCCTCTTGAAAGTAAAATAGTTTAGCTACCCTCATAGTAGTTCCAATCATCCTTTCCGAATGAAGATCTTGAAAAACACAACCATCAGAAGAGAAATTAACAACACAATTGATATCATTTATCAATTTGCTGACAGATAATAAGTTATGTTGTAATCGGGAAATATGTACAACAAACTCCAAAGTAAGATCGATTGTTAGTATAATCGACGCTTTATCAGCAATGGGGCTACATGATCCATTGACAATTATGACTGTTTTTTTGAAAGCACGGGTAGTAAGTCGAGAAAGTTTGTGAGCAACCAGTCATATGATCCGTGACCCTTGAATCAATAATCCATAAGCTAGAGGAGGAATAACTATGAGAGTCATATGGGTTGTATTATGTCAGATGTGGGAGATTGATGGACTCGCAGAGACTTGGTTGGCTCCTAGAAGCTTGATCAATTGCTCCATCTAGTTTTGTTGGGGTTCTGAGGATTCCAGAAGCTTGATCAATTGCTCCATCTAGTTTTGTAGGGGTTTGGAGGATTCCAGGATGTTTCGGGTAGGAGTTGGTTTAGCCATGCTTGGTTCGGTTGTTGTCGTGTATCCTTTGACATTAGAGTTTTTGGCCGAGGGTTTGTTTAACGGCTTGTCGTGAAGTTTCCAACACCTGTGCTGGGTGTGATTGGGCTTGTGACAGTAATCACAAGTGAAGCGAACAATTCGTGGTGACAAGGACGAGGGCGAAACACTATTTGAGATAAAAGCGAACGATTCAGCTGAAGGAGTAGAAGCGTCAACATGACAAGTCTCCTGCTTTCTTCTCGATGAATCTCGATGAAAGCAACTCGAGTGGAAGAAAGAGAATCCTGACCAACAATTTGGCCCCGAACCTCATCAAGGTCTTTGTTAAGGCTAGCAAGGAATTGAAACATACGATCCTTGTCTACGATCTTCTAGAAGAGGGATAAGTCCGCCGGAGAATCTCAAGTATAGTCATAGTACAGGTCGCATTCCATCCACAATGCAACAAGATCATTATAGTACTGGGTTACGGTACTTGGCCCATGTTTGGCCTCCTGGATCTTTTTAGATACCTCATAGAGTTGGTTGAAATTTCCTACATCCGAGTAGGTGTCACGGACAACCGTCTAGATAGCACTAGTTGAAGAAAGGAACATGTACATATGATCAATTGACGTCTCCATGGAGTTGATTTGCTATGATATGACCATGAAGTTCTTCATTGTCTGAACTCCATAAGTCAGTTTGATCTTTGGAAGCTCTCGAATCATTCCTGTGAGGTGACCAAATTTCTCACGTCCTTTGATGAACAAAGTGACCGCTTGGGACCATTGGAGGAAGTTGTCGCCCTTCAACTTATGAGTTGTGATCAAGAAATTCATGTTGGCATCTGATCCTCTGGTCTGCACGAGAGTAGTGTTTGGAATCAATCCTCTGTGGAGTTAAGAACCCCTTTTTATGGCGATTCTTTGAAAGAGTCAGCCATAAATCCGACTTAGCTAAAGGATGTGTTGTTGTGGTTCTGAGCCATTGATGAATTTCGATAGAATCACGATAAATAGATACAAAATGGACAACACTAACTGCAAGAATTGCATGTTTCCAAGACTTGCAAGGATTCTTAAACAGACAACAGAACAAGGGATTCCTCAGAAGGGGTTGCACTAGCGGCTGCTAAAACCTACAGGAAGAAGGGGTTACAATGGCGGCTGCTGAAACCTGCAGGAATGCGATGGAACAACTACAGGGATACGGGCGAAGAACCACAGCTTGAAAGAAACCTGTTGTTCGCTGGAATTCTTGTTGAAACCGGTTGTTTGCAGACTCGGCAGAGAAGGCCGCCGACTCGGATGTGGAGGCAGCTGCAGCAGGAATCGACTGAGGAAGTCAGGGGCTACTGGATCTAGGATTAGGCTCTGATACCATGTTGATATTTGGAATAGACGAGCTTAATTTTATTGATAGGAGGGGGTATTTAAACCCAATTACAATAGGTATAAATATGGAAAGCAATAAAAGTAGAATAAAATAATTAGGAAAGAAAATAAAATAGAATAAGATAAAAGGAGAAATACGTAATCAAGAAGAATAAAAATAAATAATAAGTAATAAAGGGATTATAATCTAATAATAACCATTCAAATCAAATGCCTAATGTCGATGGCTTCATAATAAAGAGTTTCATTACTCACACTGTATTAATAAAAATCTATGCTTAATATGGCAAAACATCCACCTATCATAAGAAGATATATATTTGCAATGATATACATATCAAGAAATTAGTACACATTACCCTAAGGGATAATATCTTGTACACTTGCAACAAACATACATGCTAAGGCACCAATGTGCCCTATGGGGTTTAAAATCACGTGCCTCTTGGACTTTCATCTCAGGTTAAACTAAAGCTCGTAAATAAGTGATGGTTATGTCATGCATTGAGTCCATAATTATGTCTAGCAAGTGTGAATCATTAGTGGTTATGCTTCATTTCTATGGATCATTCAAACATGTTGCTAATGGATCTTTTTGGCAGTAACGAAGTTAAAGTCGATATTGAAAACACGCATTTGATGCACACCTATACCCTAGTTTGCTCGGGGTGATACTGGGAAAAGGCAACTAATGATTGTTTATCAGGCTCTGTGGAAGTTTTAGTTTGAAGCTCTCTGCCAATGGTGGACTTGGGCCATTAGTTAACATGAGATGATGGAAGCATCAGTCCTTGATTAGGTTTACCTTCATCCTGACAACCTTCCCCCACTTAATCATAACCTTACATAATTGAGCTTAAGTGATTTATTAATTGAGAGTTCCTTCTTTTGCGACTGAAGAGTTATCAGCTTCTAGAGCTTGCACGCTATGGAAGTCTCAACATTAAATCTCATACCTGAAGTGTCTTAAGGGAAGTTTGGTTATATCAATTTACCTACGGAAATTTCAATCGAACAAAAAAAATTTCAATAATTTTGTCGGTTCTGTTATTATGCATCTCAAATGGTCAAAGCACTTAAATCATCATTCTTACTTCAGTCTATTTCATTGTTCTACTTCTATAGTTTGTTCTCCAATAAAATTTCGAGTTGTTAATGACTGTAAATTTATAACATTTCTTTGTAATTGATTGCTAACCATATTCACCAAAACTATTTCAGACTATGCTTGGGCATGGTTTGGAAACGTGTTTGTTGCATTGCATTTCTTTTTTATAATGATTCATACCACAACTTTGATTTGTATAAAAAACACAATGAAATTGATACCATGCTCACGCATCCTCTACACCAATTTATGATCCTTGAGAAAAGACTACGCAGCAACAGGCCCAAATCTGTAGACTTATTAACAAGTTTAAATTGAACAACTCAGCATAGCTTAATTCATCCTTATCAAATGAATCAGGGGTAACTTAGAATATCTGATAATGAATACTATCAATGAGAAGAGACAAAATGAAGGGTTTTCTCTAGCATGGTTTGGTGCTTTTATATTATCATTGATTATTCCTCTGTTTAGACGCCTTCCCAACTGTATAGTAATCTTTCAATGCCTAGCTGAGTTAGTTCTGTCTTTTTGTGATTTGTTTGAAGAATGGTTCCTTGCTAGAATTCCAGCATTTATTTTTAATTGAACTTTGGTTTTATTTGTCTTTTGTATATGGCTCAGCACTATTAAGTTGTTAACCAACAATGTAGTTTTTTGTAATTTTGTGTTCATTCTAATTGAAATGTACTCCGCCTCTTTTTTAAATCATTCTGCATTTGCATGCTCCTACGCTTGAGTTCTGAAATTTCGTGATTTTTTTTTAACTCACTAGGATGCAAAAGTTACAATGCTCGGCGTGGTTCCCAGTATTGTTCGATATTGGAAAAATACAAACTGCACTGCAGATCTTGATTGGTCCAACATTCGGTAGGTTATTAACATTGCAACTGCTGTTTTACCACTTCCTTTCTCTGTTACCCTTAAAATCATGTTCATATTTTATTCAATGTATTTCACATATCCTTAGGTGTAATAATTGTATTTATTATGATTTTTTTGGGAAAAAAAAGAGGTTTGTATCTATCAAGAGACGTACTTTACAATTGTTTGCACTATCTGTGGAAAACAATACAGATGCTTTAGCTCCACTGGGGAGGCATCGAGTGTGGACGAGTATTTGTGGCTGATGGGAAGAGCTCATTACAAGCCTGTTATCGAGTACTGTGGTGGCACCGAAATTGGAGGCGGATTTGCCACTGGATCTCTATTACAGCCTCAAGCTTTAGCTGCTTTTAGCACTCCTGCAATGGGATGTACGTTATTTATACTTGACAGCAACGGAATTCCTCTTGTGAGTGTTAATTTTCCAACTTGAAATTTATATTTGATTCTTTTACTTGGAACATTCACCTTATTGTGGAGGAATTATTGGGTTCTGACGATTTAGATTACTTTTTTGTGCGGGGTAATGTAATGCACAGTTGTGTACTTCAAACAATTGAATACACAGCGAGGATACAGCTGAGCACTGTAAATCATTGTGTATCTATGTGCTGTTGTCCGCAACTAATATTTTATCCTTATTATGGTTGCCATCAACACGCGAGAGATTTTGCAAACCTACCATTGGATGATGTCTCATGTAACCATTAAAAAATGTCAAAAAGGATTATCAACTCCCTTTTCATCATTTTTTACAATAATATTTCACTTTTCATGACTAAGTGAACCTTTAATATGTTTTCTTGGTTGCATTTTTTGATGGGTTTTATTTGAGGTAAAGTTTGCTTTTACTTGTTAGTGTCCTACATAAGTCCTGATGTTTGAACTTGCAATCATCTATAGCCACAAAGTAAACCTGGTATCGGTGAACTTGCCCTTCATCCCAAAATGTTTGGGGCTTCTACAACTTTGCTAAATGCCGATCATTATGCTGTTTACTTTGAAGGAATGCCACTCTGGAAAGAGACAGTAAGTCTTGCTGATAAAAAAAATGTATTTTTTTTGTAGTTTATATTTTCTCAGTGCATGTACTTATCTAGTCTGCTCTTGCAGCCACTTCGTCGGCATGGAGATGAATTCGAGCGCACAGTTGATGGATATTATCGGGCACATGGCCGTGCTGATGACACCATGAATCTGGGTGGTATCAAGGTGCTAATAACCACAAGAATTTTACATTTACAGTAAGAAATTAAGAGATGCATTTTAGTTTTTATTGTATAATCCTTCTATAGGTTAGCTCTGTGGAGATTGAGAGGATATGTAATGGAGTAGATGAAGAAATCCTTGAGACGGCTGCAATTGGTGTGCCACCAGCTGGCGGCGGCCCTGAGCAGTTGTTCGTCGCTGTTGTCTTCAAAGTTGAGAATTCATCGGAGGAGAGCTTGGACCGGCTTAAAGTTTCCTTCAACTCTGCTTTGCAAAAGAAACTGAATCCTCTATTCAGAGTACCTTTTACTAGTTTTTTTGTTTTATGGTGGGGGGCATAATTCTTCTATATCTACATATCTAACACCTAAAGTTTCTTATTTACATACAACACTCAAATTTTTGGCATTAAATAAAAGAAAAAAATTACTATTACAAACTTTTTAAAAATGAAATACTCATTTTTTATGCATAAGTTTTGACACCCAAGCATTATAATTGCAATTAATCATCAAACTTAGTGTTAAATATGTAAATACATGAGAATTGTGTGGTATGTACATAAATTTCCATTGTAAATATTTTTTAAAAAATTGAATATTGTGAATGAGGTTTGATTTTACTGGTTTCTGCTGCAGGTTTCTGTGGTGGTGGCTGTACCTTCACTTCCACGAACAGCTTCAAACAAAGTCATGAGAAGAGTTCTCAGGCAGCAATTCCTGAAGCGCTCCAAGTTCTAATTTATTTGTGTTATTCTTCATCTCCCTCATTACAGTTATTGACTTTGCTGGAGGAATAAAAGCCATTGCAGGAACAAAATCATCAAATTTAGATGCTTAGAAGAGACAACCATGGTCAAACCTACCAATTTAGGTGACTGGTTAGCCTAAATATGGCGGTTTTATATGTGATGGGGAGTAATCCACATTATCTTCTATGTGGTGGAAAAGAATGTTAGCAATAAAGGCTAAAAGGAAAGTAGGTATGGGGGTCTCATTGTGAGTGGTGCACTTGTTGTCTTTAGTCACCTTTAATTTATGCATATTGATATGCAACCCATTTCAAAAGATTTGGTTGTCTTAAATGTGTTGACCTCAAAACTCCATCATTTTGCTATTTGTTTAAAGAGAAATGCTCCACTTAAAAGAATGAAATGTCTTTTGAAATTTATCCTCACTAAATTTGCAATTAAAATTTTGATTTCACATTACTAATGTATGAATTAGATAAAGATATGTTATGCAATGTATTTCAAACATTGATTAAATAAGATAATAGTGTTAATTTATTGTATGTTGCTTGGGTTAGTTCAAGTCTACACATGTTGGTTGGTTAAGCTCAAGGGACTATTTTTTTTTATTATAAATTGATCATAAGAGGGCATGATCTTTGATGTATATTGCTGATAGTTATGTAGATTATTCTGAATAAAAATTGAAATGCATTTTATGAGAACTATAAATGACCCTTTCTCAATTCATTAGGAGATAATTTATCAGTTTATTGTGGTAGCCCAAATCATCCTAGACATTTTATAAGCAAAAGGCAATCTCATAGCTTATTCATGTAAGATTTTAATCATAATTGTCTCTCATAAAACCTACCTTATTGCAATTATTTGTAAGACCTATCTGTTAGCAATTACTAATAAATGCTTGAATATTGAACAAAGTATCTGCTTTACAACAACCCTTGATGCATCGTAGCTATTTTTTTTTACATATTTTAGCATTAGCCACCATTTTTATAGCTTATAAAATTACCAAAGTCACCTAGAGGGTGGTTTCACTGGTCTCGAGACCCCTTTCCTTCGAATATGGATGTCGAGTGGTTCATGGTCTACGTTCAAACCCAATTGCAAATAGCAGCTTCTAGAATGCTCCAAGTTTCCCTGGACCGTGATTACCTCCCCATCATCTGGGAACTTTATGAATTCATGGTAGGTTGAAGTTTTGAAATAGTCCTTGTTCCAGATGACTTGTACTTTTTCAGTCATTAACATGTTGAGGGGTGTCAAACCTTGCATTTCCCTGTAGACATGCAATTGCTCATAATACTAGGTCGGCCATTGATCAGAGCGTCGTTTCCGGTCATGATTCCCTGAGTCATATCTTCGCTGATCTTGGGACTGAGAGTAATTTTTTTGATGATCGACAGAGAACTGATTGTCCTTTGTTTTTTACAGTTCCCCTTGTTCTTTTTGCTTCTTTGAGGGATGATCTCTGACTTACCATTTGAAGAGTTTCAAAGATCATCCTCGGTGAGTATGTGCTCATTTGGCATTTCGAATACTTCTGCAAAAACAACAGGTTTAAATAAGTTTAGGTCATACATGAACCGCTCACTCGGAATTCTTGTTTTAAGGTTATTCCACCTATATCAAGTTTTAGATCACTAATTTCGAGCATCTCATTCTAGAAGCAGGTGATGAGGCTTACAAGCTCTCATTTTCTCTCTGATTGAGGTTGAGCAGAGTGCCTGTGTCTTTCCTCAACTTTTGCATGTTTGAGAAGTGTGAAACAGAGAGCCTCTTAAACTCGTAGTAACTTAGGATGGTTTTGGTCGACAAACCGTTGATCCACCAAAGGGCTGACTCCTTCAGGTTGGTTAAGAAGAGACGACACATTATAGGGTCGTCAATCAGGATCATATCGACGGATGATTCAAACGACGCTATGTAGTCGATTGAGTTGGTCCTTCCTTTGTAAGAATATAGGCAAGGGATCCTTAGCTTAGTTTGGGGTATCTCCTCTTTGATTTGGCAAGTGAACGCCCCTACTGTGAGTGGTTGGACAGACACTCACATCCATTCTTCCCATCACCTGTTCGCCTGTGCAAATGCACCAGTATCGGTGTGTTGGGACTTGCCTTGTCCCTCCATCCTCTAGTTTTTGACTTGGTTGTCAAGAGTTGGTAGGTTCGTCGGTGGGGGCCTTTGAGGATGGACCCCCTGAGATTCAATTTCCAAATGGGACAGCTGGTCGTTCCTTTGGATGATAACCCCGGAGGATCTCAAATTGCTCCATCATAAGAGTCATTTGACCTTGTAAGCCTTGGAGTTGTGCATGGATGTCTGGTTGTGTAGCCTTTTGTACTGGGTTCCATGTGTGTTATCTCTCTTTGGGAGACTTCTCCTTCGTAGTCTTTTCCACTTCTCCTTCGAAATCACTCTTAATACAATTGATGCTCTAATTAATCATATGAATTTTACACCATATTTGTATCAATTTGAATTTTAACAATACAATAATTGACTGACCTACTTGCTTGAATTCGGTCGATTGAGGCGACTGACTAAGTGACGACTGTGTTTTCTAAAGTACGTGTTGGTCGTCCAAAGCATCTAGTCGGATGTCGATCATCTGCCGCTGTAAAGGTTCGAATCTCTCGTCATAGTGTGTCAGTTGATTCTTGACCACACAGTTGGCAGTAGAGCGTGGACCTCTTGATTGTCTAGCCGTTGTTTGGGTCGTACGAATGTTTTGAGATTCATACTGACAGCTTTATTTCAAAAAAAAAAATTATTCAAATAGTTTAGCCATTGTCATTGTTTATACAATGTTCTTTATTATTTCCTATGATTTAGTACAATAGTTTATTATGTTTTAATTATAATATTGCTTGTGATATGCTATTTTGTTAATATTTAATTTTTTTTTTGTTTAAGTATTGGGTGCAAAAATATATTGA
>NEWO01000008.1:15605-82721 GCA_003013225.1 Phalaenopsis aphrodite
TAAACTCTATCCTATGACTATTAGGTAGAGCTCCAAAAGGTGGGACTCATACATGCTTAAATGGCAAAGATGTCATAGGAAAGGAAGAGAGGAGTTTGAGCTACAAAGCTGGAAACACTCTCAAAAGATGGCTTACACTCATATGGGTTAAGTGTCTTCTATCACCATAAACACACTGGACAATCAAATAAGTAGAAATCTATGTTGGGTCAATCATGTTGGAGAAGCTTAGGGACTTCTCCTTGGGACATGCAATATGAATGCAATTATCAGCCTCAATTCTAAATGGATGCTTTATTAAAATATGACGGGGTGAGAGCCATGCATGCGGCTTATTCAAAATCTAGCTTGAAGGCCTTGCAGGAAAGTAAAAGTGCAAATTTTAAAGCCCAGAATATTTTGATCCTAAAATTTTTGTTATCTTGAATATTTTATTGGGATTTTAGAATTTTAATCCTAAAGAGCCTATATCACATTTATCACGATGCACAACCCTGACAAAAGGACAATCCAAAAAGGGAAAAGCCAATCTAAACACACAATCTTGTAAAAAAGTAGGAGATCAATTCAAATAAAAAATAATAAAGATCAGTGTCGCTGGGTCGACAACATATTCCAGAAAAGAAAAAGAGCGGCAAGTCTCTACATATACATGCTCGGTCCTAATGCTATACATCAATATCAAATGCATAATTAAGATGCGAGACACGGGCATATGCTCCTGTTCCTACTGTCATGTGGTTCACACGTCAAATGTGTTGAAACACGTCTTATTTGTACTACAAAAATCTCCTAGAACTTTAAAAAGTGCATATGAATAGTAAAAAAATGGACTCAGCCTGCATGAAAAACATGTTAGCACAGAAAGCTATCAACAAGCAAACCTTCACAACCAGGTAGACTAAGGGACTTAGTAGCTTAAGATGACAGATCTGCGGTATCCTAACCCGACTACCTCTACTTGTGATGACCCTTCCTTTGTTGAGTCCTTTTGTGCCATGTCACTTCTTTTGACTTTGATATCATCTTGACAACCCGATTACTGATGAGTTGCCGCCTGTTTAGAATATGGTGATTCACCTCTGCCCTGATGACCCAGTTAGCTCTGACGTATAGGGATTCCCCATTAATATGATTTTAGTTGTTTTGTATACTATGTATGCTAACGAGCCGCTAGACAATTGGATGTGAGAGACCCATTCTCTATCCTGTGGCTTAGCGAGAGCTTTGAAAGCATTTAGGCATTTAAAAAATAACCATCATTCGATGACTTATTCTCAATAATATAAGCAAAACTGCTTTCTATGAGAGTAATCTTAGATCTTTTCGAAGATGTAATTAATCAAAGGGATACATTCCTCTGAAAGACTCTTGACTCTAGAACAAAAATATTAAAAAAAATTTTCTGATTACGAGTATCTTATATAAAGATTCTCTTCATGGATGTTGTATTTTGAGATACTATGATCCGATCATGTTCGGACGTATATTCTCAACCCATCACATGAGGATTACCTATATATAAGTCTTCTGTTTGTTTCATTTTATTTGTTTGTCTCTTTTTTATCGTATGTCATTCTTTTCAATTATTCTTATCTTCAAATCATTGATATGATTCAGAAAGTAGATTTATTTGAATAAAGAAATTATACGAAGCCATATAAACAAAGAAGTTGACAACTCCAAGTGGTATAAAAAGAACCTAGAAAACAACACACTTCTAATTTTTACCGTTTTGTAACTATTGTATAATTTTTTTCTTATTTCATTAAACAAATATTAATTAAATATTTAACTAATTTAATTAATTGATTATTTATTTATTTATTAAGCATTAATTTTGTATTCCCAATATTTTTATGAAAATTTAAGTTAACCTAGCCAAATTTTAATTTTTTTAAAGGTTAATTAAATTAATTAAATTATTTAATTTATGAAATAAGAAAATAAGTTAAATTATTACCTTTTGTTATGGCGAGCTAAAAAATTAAGTGAAGTTTGATAAAGGAGCCCAAGGATAATTTTTAAAATCCATGGAATTTACTATATATATATATATATATATATATATATATATATATATATATATATATATATAATAATAATAATAATAATAATAATAATAATAATAATAATAATAAAATTATCTTATTTTTATAAATTAAAATTTTATTTAATAATTAAAATAATCAGATGAATAATAATAAAATTAACAATAAGGTTTTAGACAAGTCTATAGTTCTCCCTAATTTACTTAAAAAAAGTTGTCATTTCTTAGAAAAATTACTAATGTCAACTAATTTATCAAATTTTAAATTAATTATAATTTTCAATCTTAAAATTTAGAAGTTTTTAATATTTTTATTTATTTATAGAATTGTCATAAGGTTTTGTAATTTTATAGATAAGTAATTAATTAAAATATATTTAGTTTTCTTATTATTTGTTTTAAATTAATATATTTAAATTGGCTACATAAATAGGGAAATTTAAATACCCCTTATTTTTTTTTTTAATTTTCCCAAAAGTTAAACAGGACCCGAGAAATATTCTCTATGGAATTAATTTAATTTCCTATTTAAATTAATTTTAATTATTTAATATTTCATGTTTTTAAAACTTATTTCAGATTATAGATTAAGTTTTAGCGCTTCACTTTTAATAAATACTACTATTTATTTTAAATATTTTGCATATTTTATAATGGTTTATTATTTTTATTTTTAATTATTTTATAAGGTATTGTGAAATTTTAGTGATTTCCCTTTTATTTCTTTTATCTTTTATCTAATCAGTGCTAACCCCAAGAAAACTTTATGGAAAGCTATATTCTTTAATAAGATTTGCCATGAGCTCCATGACTAATTGGGATTAACTCCAACCATTCACTTGATGAATGAATAGTATAGATTAACATTGTGGTCTTACCTACGTGTCTAGCTATTTTCTAAAAAACTTAAATGATGGTAGTCTATTATAAAGAACAATAACACAAGGCTCTAGTTTTACCCCTAACCTCTCACCAAGGAACATGAATTGTCCATGTTTTCCTCATTAATTTCTATGAAATAGTTTGGGATTTTTGTATCCCTTTCACTTAAGAGGATCAGTGAGTCCCATTGGTAGTATTATATGGTAGTTTTATCATTAAATGTTTCTTTCTCTTACTTTAAAACAAGACAAGCTTGGGGGTTGGATTAAATTTACCTAGGTTTATCTATGTTTCATTTTGAATTTTCCATTATAGGAGCTTTGTCTTGAACTTAGGAAACGTTACCTTTAACACTATAACTATTATGGAGGGCTAGTTTAATGACTCAATTAAGCCTAAATAAAGCTTATTGGAGCTTGGCTTCTTTTGACTGAAGCAAACATACTCTCTTTTGGCTTAGGCAAGTTGAATAGTGTTCCCATTGATTATCCTATCCTCCAGTGACCTCGAATAGATGATGGGTTTGATTCAAAATGTCCTCTTGAGCTTAGAGGAATTGAGACCACATTATGAGAAAAAGGGTGGTTGATATGAAAAATCAAACCACATATTTTTAATTAGCACAGAGGGAGTTGCCCAACCTAAGGTCCATGTTAAGCTAAGGCTTGACAAGCCCTTGTAAGCTATGGAAAACTATTAGTGCAGCCAATTTAGGCTATCCCACCTTAAGTTGATAAAATTTGAAATATTAGGCTTAATTTGACCCATGCAATAAACTCGAGGGCATATGGGTGAGCCTAATGAAATGGGTATGATTATAAGGGATCCTTGGGACACTCATTTTTATTTTTGTTTCAATTGGATTGACATTGAGTTGAGTTTGAGCCAAAATGGCTCATTATGTCAAATCAGCCCAATTGAGGCCCAATGGCCATAAAATGGGCCTAAGAAATTTGATTAGGTTTGGAGTTGAATTTAGTTAAAATGGTTCATATGAACCCAATCAAACCACTTTGAGTTGTATCCAAATTAAAACCAATTGGGATCAAATTCATAAATATTTATGTTCAAGTTATTAAGAAGTTGCTCAAGTGGTGTTTAGGAAAATTTAGTCAAATTTAAATAGTCTTTATTTTAATATGACTCAAATGGGTTTAAATGTGCCGACATAAGGTTAATGACGAATTTAACCCAAATAGAGGTTTAGCACTTGCCAATTGTGGGGACCAAAATGGGCCCATAATGAGCTTATGGACCCATTTAGGCCAATTGGGTGTAATTAAAATGGTATTTGATTTGATTAGTTAGGGAATGCATAATAAAGTGCCCACTTTAATTTGATTAGATTTACATTGATTTTAGAGAGGCTTTGACCCAAAATGGCCTTGTGGATTAAAACGGGTCAAGGCCTAAATTGGTTCAATTGGCTTATGGTTTTGGATTGGGAGAGTTATGGAGAGTTCATTATATTCCTATAAATACTAAAAACCAATTAGACCTTGCTTCTTGAATGAAAGTTTAAAGTTGACTCCAATAACATTTAATGGACCCTAGTGGGCCTTCTGGTCCAAGGGGTTGACTAGACTTTTAAGTGAACTTATATGGGTTCAAACTTAAAGTTTAAGATTATTTATTTTGTTTGAAGTCAAATAAGAATTCGTTTGAATTAATTTGAATGGGAGTTGATTGAATTAGCCCTTAACAACCACTTGGTCAATTTAGGTTGACCAAGGGCTTGACGACCCAAAATTTTCAAGATTGATCCTATGTATCTCAAAGTATAATAATTGAAACAAATACACATTAGACATCATATTACATATTATTTTTTGTCATCAAACATCTCTGTTATGATGTACCTATATTTTACTTACAAATAGTAATGTAGTATGAGGCACGTATCGGCCATAAACATGCACGTGACCCGTGTCCAACACGTGTTAGACACGCCTACTGCATACCCAATTTAAGAAAATAATAATGAAAAATTTGTAGCACACATGTAAGACTCGTGTGTTCTTAAAAATTAATTTTAATTTTATTAAGTAGTATTAAAATGTAAAATAAATTGTTAAGTTTTGATGATTTATACGCGTGAGCATTCGGTCGGATTGGTTGGATCAGTTATGAAATTGCTCAAACCAATTGCAGCAGAAATCCAAAATACGAAAAAGTGAACCAATCTAAATCTTGATAAGAATGAACCGATTGAATCAAACCTTAATTCAGTTTAAACGGTTCAGTCATGAACAAACCAAATTTAATTGTTTATGAGCGTTTGGCTCAGAACAAACATTATGAATTACGTATCTTATCTAATAATAACAATTTAATTTTATAAATCATCTATTTATTTCAATAATGTTGCATATAATAAAAAATTAGTTTATTAGTTTATCTAACATGAAATTAAACTATAATGAAATAATTTAATAAAACTTTTTATTCAATATTTTTAAAAAGTTATTGGTGATCAAATTTCTTTATTTTTTAATATTTATTATATATAATATTTTTTAATACTTTTATTTATTATTATTATTATTTTTGCATGAATTATGAATAATATGATATTTATTTGTATATTTTTAAATATTTTTTCTTGTATTCATGATGTTAAGATTTCTTAAGTTCTTTTTTTATTTAATTTATTTGATAAATATATATTATTTAAATATATATTAAAAAAATTTAAATTGTGATATGAAAATTCCGGTGATGTAAAACTAAGAATCAAATATAGGTGTTAGATATCAAGGTATTGGGAGGTATGTATTTAAATGCTCCTCAAAAAATAAGCATGTTCGATAGCATGCGTTGAAAATTGGCCTGATTTGCCAACTAGATTCGAGCCATACGGAAAAACTTAGGGCTCGGATTGACCCAAACAACTTTCAGTTTAGGGTTAAGATCTTTGGACCATTTAATTATTAGACCGGGTTTGTGTTGACCAACAAACCCGAAAATGACTCAAAACTAATCCATGAATATGTAATTTACTTGAATTAATCCCGTCCATCCAAAATTGACTTGAGATTGTTACAATTTTGACTTGATTTTGGCCTAAATTATTGTTACCCACATTAGACGAATTAAATAGGTCGAGTTCTGATTACTCTTGTCAGGGTCGAGTTGTGTTTGGGTTAAGATTTTCAACCCGTATAATATTCAAGTCAGATTCGAGTTGAACCTATTCAGGTCGAAACCAAACCCGACTCACAAACCTGAAGAGACACCCATATCATATCATTGTATCATGTTGTCTCGTTGTGCCCCACATTTGTATCATCATAACATCACAAATTTTCAACAAGTCTACCTAATGCTAGAAGACTCAAACAAATGTTCAAAATTTGCTCAAATGGGATTGTGCTGCTTGAAATTAGCTCATGACTCATTATATTCAATTTCAAACCAACTCAGCTCCAATTTGAAACGAGCTGGTTCGAAATGAGTTATTTAGATTTGCTTCGCCTCGAAAATTAAAATGAGTCGACTCATTTCGATTCATATAAATTTCATAAAATTTCTACCATATTTTATTCTAAAGTTTTATTCAGCATTACATTATATATATATATATATATATATATATATATATATATAATCGGACTCATAGGCTCGTTAACGTTATTGCAGTTAAATTCCCAGCCCTAGGCAGGGCGAGGAGGACGAAGGTCTGCTCCGCAAGCTGGATTTAGTTTCTATTCTCTGATTCTTCGAGCATGGACTCTCTTCTCCTTACAAAGTCTGTCAATTTCCCCTCTCGTCCTCTTCTCAACCCCAAATCGTGAGCCTCTTCTGACAATTTTTTTTTTCGCCATCTTGTTCTGTTAATTTCTGTTTAAATTCACTTTCTTTTAGGAGCAAGCAGAAGGAAGCTAGAAGAGCTCGCAGGTTGGGGAGCAGAAGCCCTAGTTGCTCCATGGGCGTTGCACTCGGTGGAAGCAATGACTATGGTTAGCTTTTTGTATGCAATGTGATAAATTATGTTGAATCCTTAAAGATTTTGTTGTTATCTTCCACCAGCTACATATCAGATAATAATTCTGCGTCTTTTAGCCGGTGTAGGCTGAAATTTTTCGCTTGTTTCTTATGGGCTAATGTTTTAAGTCTCAGTTGTTTGCACTGTCGACCAAGGAGAAGAAATTTCATGTTCTGTTGCTTTTATTTTTCCGGGGGTTACGATGTTATGCCATTGAGGCAAAATTTCATGTTTCTTTTATGTTGAGTGTATGGGTGAAGAACAGATCTAACTTTTTTAATGTATTTTTTTACTGTTTTACCTATAATATTCTTGCATAAATGAGAGTTTAAATAATTTTTTGTAGTTAACATAGGAGCATTAAAGTGTTAAATGTTTTGTTAGATAGCATGGGAGCGTTACTTGTTTAAATCAAGATTTTACATGATAGACTAAAGTTCTACTTGGACAACCACAATTGTTTGTAAAATTAATTGTATAACTGTTTTGGAAAAATTAGAGTTTTTTAAAGCTGTTGTGGGGTTTTTAGACTTAATTTTCTTATAACTATCACATATGATGGATTTGGTTGTGAAAAATTCATTATCATGATTTTTTTATAGCAACAAGAAAGTTGTAGCTTAGCATCATTGTAGTAACTGTTTGTAAAGTTGTGAAAAAGTTGTCTCAAATGTATATTAATGTGATTTGTGGTATAAAATAAAGTAGGATGATCGAGATTTGGGTTGAGTTTTTTCTTGTTTGGCCAATTGAACATGGAAGAAGTTAGCGTTGAGTGTTTTTTGTGGAGTTTGTTGATGAGGTTTTGCACTTAATAATTTCTTAAGAAAAAGAAATAACAACCTAAACATGTCATGGAAATTATACTTTGAAAGAAGCCTTGGTTGTGAGGAAAAAAAAGGGGGACTAGATAGAACATGAAGTATTGGACTCTAAGCTTTAATTCTAACTTTGGAAGTCATGGGAAGATGTTTGGTTAAATGGTAATTGTAGGAGTAATGCTCTAAATTTGATATTTTTAAGGGAAGTTCTCCCCTTGAATATCAATGTTAGATTAATATGTATTCTGTTCAAGAAAGGAAACATCCATTGAGTTATAAAACATTTTATAATGGAAGAATAACACTTATGTCTTTTATAATTAGAGAAACATCCAATGTTTGCAAAGCATTATGAACAATGCAATGAACACATGTTTCATTTTGTTTCAATGTACAAAACTCAAAGTCAAATAGTGTTTTTACTTACTAGGGTGTTCATAACTTGTATAACATATATACAATAGTTACTTTTCTAACTAAAGTTAAAAATATTTTGTGATAATTTCTAGGCAAATATGATGGTATGTTCATTATAATAAACTTTAAATATTCAAAAACTAAAAATAATTTATCAAATATATTAATAATATATATAATTAAGTGAAGCAAGAATGCTGAGAAGTTAAGACTATACTTATAAGATTTAAAGGCCAGCTATAGGCAGAGACAGCGACATCATGAAGCAAGAGATTTGATGATTATACATTAAGAAGCATTTTTTAGAAGAACCTTGTGTGAAAGAAGCATTGAGATTTAGGGGCTCTTTGGATAGGAGAATTTGTATTGTATTGTAACTCTTTTGCAGAGATTTTATAAAATCAAATTTTTGGTATGAAGAATTACAAAAACAATATAAAATATGAATGAATTTGAAGTTTACATTTTTAGTTCATTTTGGCTAGATTCAGAATTCGACTGATTTGGCCTGATTTGAGATTTAATCGTTCGTTTTTGTGATGTTATCGGTAAGCTGCTGCTCGACAACCGCCGGCAGACGCTGGACGCGCTCGCCTGGCGCAGGCCTCTAGCTACCCGCCCGATGCAAGGTGCCGGCTATCAATAGTCGTTAGCCACCAGCCGCCATCTGTGCCGCCTACCGCTTGCAGCCTGCCACCATCCCCATTGCCCGCCGTCGGTCTTCCCTTGCCGCTTGCTGTCGGTCTTCCTCTGCCTCTAGTCGTCGGTCTTCGCCCATTGCCACTTTTCGCTCGTTGTCCGCCACCATTCATTGGTTACGGCTCGTTGCTAGCCGTTGCTCACCTCTCATCGGTTGCCACCCACCGCCCGCCGCGCGTCACTCGCTGCTGCTTGCAGCCCTCTGTTGCCACCCACCACTAATCACTGCTCTCTCGCCTTCCGCCACGCCAACCACTACCACCTCAGATTGCAACCGCTCAATGCCACCACTCGCCACCACAGTAAAGTTGGTCGCTAACGTCAATTTTCAGTGGTCGTTGTCGGATGCCATTTGCCAATAATACCTTGTATATGTTGAAATATATTATTTTGAATCTACTTCAAAGCAAACAAAAGAAATATGAAGTTCTAAATTTGTTTTACAATGAACCTAACAACTCTAAAGTATTTTAAATATAATACATTAATTTTTTATTTTGTTCATTTGCCTGTTTTATTATTTCGTCAAAGCAAT
This sequence comes from Phalaenopsis aphrodite, assembly GCA_003013225.1. Classification (NCBI taxonomy): domain Eukaryota; kingdom Viridiplantae; phylum Streptophyta; class Magnoliopsida; order Asparagales; family Orchidaceae; genus Phalaenopsis; species Phalaenopsis aphrodite. The sequence goes on from NEWO01000008.1 coordinate 24,995, forward strand.
CAGCCTCTTAGTGACAAATGTGCAAGAACTACTGCGTAATTAGTATGAGGAGAAGAACCACCAAGAAGTATTTATCTACAGAAGTAAAGGATGAGAAATCATTAAGAAATAACTTAATGAATACAAGAAATAGCGAGGTAAAACCATAATGCCTAGCATTTATGGTAGTTGCTAAACAAAACCATAAAATATGAATTAGGATATGTGTGAGCATCTCGCATGGGATCCTTTATCCCGCTCTTGCCAGTGTCGTGGTTCCGTGCATCTGCAAGCTGTAGATCTCACAGTCACGAGATTAACGACTCGGGTCCCCGTTAATCCTTTCTATTTTTTTTTTAATTTTCAATAAGTTTCTCCTTTTGTTTTTTCCCTTTATGGTTCTTTCCTATTTCTCAAATAGGTATTTTCTATTAGGGGACTTTTACATGTGTAGTAGGTTGTTTGAATTTTAGTTTTGCTAATTTTATAAATATGAGAGATTTTACTTTGATTTCTGCTTCTTAGAGTGTTCTATCCTCTTCCTTTTGCAAGTGGTGTTTTTGTGTCTTGCTTTGTAATAGGTGTTGAAACCTCCTCATCTCCCGAACATCGCAGATTCGAAGTTCTCTTTGCTGTTTCAGCAGGGACAACCACCAAGCGAAACCTATCCCTTTTCAAATGATATAGGCCTCACATATTTTCATCTTCTCGCTATTCCACAACTACACCCTTCTAAATTTACTTCCAAAATACCTTCGAGGAGCCCTAGAAGGTGTCATCGGGTACCAAAGCCCGATAATCCTTAAAATTCTTAGGGTTTTGTTTTTATTGTCGCTATCCAAAGCTCTAAAAGAAATTTCCATTGTACCCAAATCATTATTGGCGTAATTTCTAGTCCCAATCTTAGATTTTCAAAATCCAATATTCCTACTTTAACCAAAATTTTTTCTTGACATTAACCACCAAAACCTAAGCCCTCAAAAAACCTTGATTTGTAATCCTACATTTGCCAAAAAATTGATCGAGAGAAAAGGAAGCCATTCTACCACGGAAAAACCCTAACAAGGTGTTTAGGAAGCTACTATGAAAGATATGCAACATGAAATCCTCCAACTGCAATCGAGAATTACACTTTTGAGAGGATGAAAACCTTAAACATGAGTATTAACTTGCAGCCAACGAGAGAGAGATGCTAATGATTCAAGTTAGGCCCGTTGATTATCTTAGAAGGTAATGAGCTTAAGGAGATTTTTTTTGAAAAAGGGGCAACCCTTATTGAGGGAGTTACCAGATGTCCTAATTGAGAATTTACCTTCTGGGTGACTACCACTGAGAGGGATTGAGAATTCAATAGACTTCATCATGAGAAATTTTTTTTTGGTCAAACCCAGATGCGGGGCTTGGATTGCTAAACCGACCAGGCCAACTAGTTTAGTTGAAGGCTTGGTTTAGCCCCTGCTGGATCGCTCGACATTTCAAGGGCGGAGAACTGTCGTGCCCTTTCCCTTATTCTTCAATTTCTTTTTTCTTTCCTTTTGCTCTATATATGTGATGTTTTGAGTGGTTTAGGGTTCAATTTTTGTGTTCCTAATTTTAGAGCTTCTGCCGCCAGGCATGTTATCCTTTATTAGGGCTATATCCGAGGATTGGTGGTGCTCTGACTGTATCCTGCTATGATGTGGTAGTTATTTTGTCGATCTTGCACTGTCAGTCATTCTCCCTGCTGCCGTTCAGCTTTGCTAGACCCTTTCTGTGGCCGCTCAGCTAGCCCGACCCTCTCTGTTGTCGGTCAGATTTGCCAGATCCTTCTTGTTGCCATTCAACTTTGCTTGCCCCTTACCAATTGCCGCCCAGCTCTCCTGCTCTTCACTGCTGTCGCTGACCAGTCTTCCAACGCCATCGCTGCCGCTGACTGACCTTCCAACCATCTCCATGTTGCTGCCTCCTACCATTCACCTAGTTGCTGCAATAGCCTCTCCAAACCATCCCACGCTCATTGTCCAGTCGGAGTTCATAACCTCTCCCTTCCTAATAAAGTCCCACTTGTAATCGTGTCAGTTTTTTTCTAGTTTTATGAACCCTTGTTGTGTGTTTTTTCTAATTTTCGGCAATAATAATTGTATTTGCTTGTTTTTGGATTAAACCCGGTATTAAACCCACTCACCTATAGGATGCGACCAGTCAAAGTTTGAAAAGTTGCAAAAATATGCTGCCTATTTGATGCTTGGAGGCTTGGTTCATGAGAGTACTAGCTTAGATACAACTCCAACTTTGATTGTGCCAAAGAAGAATATTTATTTATTTTATCAGGATGTGCTTTAGAATGATGTATATTTTAGAGTTGCATGGAATTGCGTGTGAGCATAAATTTTTGTAGTGAGATTGCATTCGACATAACAAGATGATGGCTTTCTCATGGTGGGGGTAGATCGATTCCAAAAACCTCCAGAGAAGAAGGCAAAATCATTTCTTTCGGGGAGAATGACGTGGGAGTGTCCCGCGCTGGATCCTCGCCTCCGCTTTTGTTGTGTTGCCATTCCACCAATCCACAACCGCAAATCTTGTGATCACGAGATTAATTGGCCCCGTTAATCCTTTTTTATTTGTTTTTCTATTTTCAGCAAGCTTTCTCCTTTTTGTTTCTTTCTTTTGTGGTTCTTTCCTATTTTCCTATTTTCAAATAAGGTATATTTATTTGGGGACTTATATATATATATATATATATATATATATATATATATATATTGTAGTAGACTGTTTGGATTTCAATTTTGCCAAATTTTTTAATTTGAGAGACTTTTCTTTGATTTTTGCCCTTCATGGTGATTTTGACTCTTTGGAGTGTTGTATCATCTTCCTTTTGCAAGTGGTGTACCTGTTTCTTTCTTTAGAATAGGTGGAGGAACCTCCTTGTCAACCGAACATTGCCGATTTGGAGTTCCCTTCGCTATTTTCAGTTGGGAGAGCTGCTGAACAATGCCCATCCCCTTCCAAATACTGTCGACCTCACCTAATTTCGTTTCCTTGCTACCTTCCCTCTAGATCTACTTCCAAAATACCTCTAGGACACTTAGAACTGTATCATAGGATTTGGCTGAGTATGGCCAACTGCATAGCTCTATGCTGTGATGATGTGGTGTGATGTGCATACTTTGCTTCGAGTTGTGCTTCATATGCAAGCGACTTATAGGGCCAACCTTTTCTTTTATAAGGAATATTGTCTCGATTCTTGTGTGCTCATCAAAGATTTTGGTTCAAATTTTTAATAATGGATGACCAATATATATTAGAGTGGTTCTAAGAAAAATAATGTATTTTTTATATGATAGACTGTTTAAGGTTTTATGACATGAGAAGTCTTTTGATAATCAACAAACTTCAAATGAGATGTATTCATTCAATCTAAGAAAAGTGTTTCTCAATTAGATGTTTACTCAAAGTTGAAGCTCTGCCATTTGTTTTTTATTTGTATGATATGAAAGACACCTTGACGCATTTAAACGGTGTTTATGAAAAATTGAGATTAGGGACTATAGACAGCTGCATGAGAGCAATAATCCAGCAAAGTTGCAAGAGATCAACAAATCAGGAAAGACTTATTTATGAATCTAAAACTATAGGAGATCAGCAGCAGATGAAGAAAGATCGGTGATGTGGGACCAATTGGTGGTCGACGAGCAAGCACAATGGATATTGGAGATTGATGGTTGTAGGAGATTGATGTGTAAGGTTGGCAAACCTGATTAATGAATCATTACTTGCAAGAGGTCAATGACTCAGGAAATGACATCGGCTATAGAATTTATCTTAATACTGTAGCTTCATATTTTGGCCTGTGAGGTCACGTTTTAGTTACTCAAGGAAGAAGAAACGACGAGTCGAAAGAGGAAATGAAGGGTTGAACATGGGGTGGAGATGATGGGAGCAGTAAAAAAACTGAAGATGATGAGAGGAAACTAGGAGTCGGTAACCGAGGGGGAAGGAAAAAAATGAGAGGTCGGAAAGTTAAAGAGGTGAATTTTGCTTATAAAACATTGTGGTTGGCTTACCTGTGGAGTCAAATAACAAACTCAATTTCATGCCATCAAGGCGAAGGAGAAGAAGAGGCAGCTGACTCGTTGCGCTGAGTTGAGACGAGCCACCGACATTGTTCTCGCCAACAGAAAGGAGGAGAGTGCGCCTCTGTCAAGCATTGAAGGCGGCGGCAGCGTTGTCTTCTTCGTCGAGAAGGTGCCGAGCCGAAATCTAAGGAGTCAAAGAAGACAACGAAGCTCCCTCGTCTATGTGATTCAGTTCTCACACAAGCACGATGGAGGATCTCGCGGAAGGAAGCCAGGCGTGTGATTATGGCTTGGTCGAAGAATTAAGACGAGTTTTTAAGTAAACTTTTATTATAAAAAGAAAGATTAAGTTTTTAATTTTAATATATTTTTGTAAATTAATAATATATTTTTGTAAATTAATAATAAGAGGTGAATTTTGTCGAGTTGAACAACGAACTCGATCTTGTGTCTTCAAGATGAAGGAGAAGAAGAGGTAGCTGGCTCACTGCTCTAGGTCGAGATGAGCCATCAATGCCGTTCTCATGAGCAGAAAGGAAACGACGTCTCTGCCAAGCATTAAAGGAAGGCGGCGACGGCGAAGTCGTCGAGGAGGCATCCGTGCCAGACCGAAATCTAAGGAGTCGAACAAGACGTCGAAGCTCCCTTGTCTGTGCGATTTAGTTCTCATGCAAGCATGGTGGAAGGATCTCTTGGGAAGAAACCAGACGTGTGATTAGGGTTTGATTGAAGAATTAAGGTTAGTTTATTAAGTAAACCGTATTATATATATATATATATATATATATATATATATATATATATATATATATATATATATATAAGTTATTATAAAAAGAAAGATTAATTTTTAATTTTACTATATTTTTGTAAATTAATAATATATAATATTATTTTTCAAACTTAAAGTTTAAGTAATTAAAATTTAAAATAGTGCAATAAAACAATAATTAATAATTAAATTAATAATTGAATATTATATATTTTATAGGTAATAATTTGATAGAAGTAATACAAGTTAAGCAAACAGATTGTATATCATCGAGTTGAGTACTCATATTCTTATACTACATTGATATTTTACTTTTCTAGCAAAATGCATTTATTGATACTATCTATAGTTATATTAAAATTACTACAAGCTCATAATTTTGAATTCTAGTAAAATTTTGTTCATATTGTATGAATGATGTGTACACAACAAGAATATTGTCGAATACATAAATAAGAATAAAATATATTTTCAGTAAATAATGATTTTGATGGAATGCTTGTGTGTGCACGACAGACTATGATGGAATCACCTATTGATAGTACTAGTGGGGGAACACTAATGTATACGTGCACGTATATGGAAAATAATATTGATATTGAAATGCTTTAATTGGTATAAAATTTTAGACGGTGCTCCTGTGATTTGTCTATACATAAAATGATATTGATATAATATTGTTATAGTAAAATTCATTGATAACATTACAATTGTTAAAATTGATTTGTTAAAATTTAAACTCGCATGCATTTTACTTTCTTTTTCCTTTTATTATTGTAGTTTAATAATATGAGTATTTACTGACCTATTTAGCTCATTATTATTTTAAACTAACTTTTCAGGTTAATTAATTGATTAATGATGAGTGTTAGAAGAGAGAAAGTTTATAGAAGACACAGACAACCAATAACGAGATAAATTTACATATATTATTTTAGTTTATTTCGATTAGTAACTCTTTTATATGTTAAATAGTACTGAATATAAAAAATTTAATTCACATTGTCTGATCGTCTGCTCCCTTTTTGATTAATTCTAAGCTTTAGGCTGGGTCATGACATGACCGATGTTCAATGATGATGAGAGGCAAATGTGTTGAAGAGGGTTTTGAAGGAGAGTCATGAAATTGAGTACGAAATGGGACAATTTGTTAATTTTGATGAAGATGAGTTGTGATGTTGAGAATTGAATGATTTGGGACTGTCACTAAAAAAGTGAATTAAGAATTTAGATGTTGAAGACAGTGAGATCATCCAAGAAGAGGCAAGGAGATCGTATGCTGAAGTTAACTTGAGTGAGAGCTATCACTCTCATACCATAAAGAAACAAAAGGGTGAGATTTCTTTTTATCACCTTATTAATAGTACGAGTTTATATGGTAGAGTGTGGATAATTTTAATTTCTTTTATTACAACAAATCAATTACTCGAAACTCGAAATAAATAATATTGATTACATAAATATTAGAAAATTCTTATGTATTTAGATATCTAACATTTTAACTTTAATATTTACTTATTTAACACTCAAATCTTTAATATTGCATCAAAATATCCCAAACGCTAGTTTTTCTAAAGTGAAGTGACATTCCATCAATATAACGAAGTGACATTCCATCAAGAACAATTAAAGGAAAACTCATATAAGTCTTAATCTATGTGTCTCATGTTAGGTTTTAGTATTTTTAACACCAACACTTTGCAAGCTGGAAATGAAGTGAAAGAGTCGAGATGCATGAAATAAATAGAGATAAATGGAGGAAGATAGAAGAGAAACAAAGAAGAGAGGAAGGAATGATGAGAAGAAGAGTCTCGTGTGTAACCCTAGTGGCAAAACCACGAGCTTGAAGGAAGCCGAAAGACAAGATCGAGAGGTAAAGAGAGATGGAAGAAAAAGAAAAAATAATAGTAATAATAATAATAATGATTAGTAAGAAGAATACTTACTTTTGTGGGATGAACTGAAGGCGATGATGTGGACCAACGACGATATTCGTGATCTTTATCTAGTAGGTGAGGGAGATGAGGGAGACAAAGCTTGCGATTGAAGTCGAAGGAAAATTCGTTTTCGAGCAGGTGAGATTGAAGGTGTGGGAAAGTTGGAGCGGAGTACGATTATGGTCTCCCGCGCAAGGTCGAAGCAGAGAAGGGCAGGAAGAGGACATCAAGTGCGGAAGTGGGATGATCTAACTTCATGAGCTTGGTGAGTTAAAGTTTTTTTAAAGTTAATATAAATATTGTTTAATTAATAGTTTTATATATACTTGATAATATATGCAAGTGATATAAAAATATAAGAAAAGTGATTGTCGATTGTTCTAATATTGAAATAAATAAACAAATAAATGCTAGTAAGAATCAAAATAACTAAATCATGACATAATAATTCATGTAAAATTAATAGGTTTTTTTAATACAAATTAATAGTAATAATAATGATACTATTTGAAGAAATAAATTTAAGGATTTTGAAAAATATTAAAATAAAAACAATAGTCATAGAATTAATTCTTATAAACATCTTTATAGATGTCAAATTCAAGGAGGCAAAATCAGATTACACGATTAGATTTCCAACTTATTAAACGAGGTGAGTACTCTTACTTTTAATCTGTAGTAGTATTTTTGTTTTTTCTTAATCAGTCACGTTGATAGTTATTGCTACTTATAAATTAAATTGTTAAGTTTTATTCTAATTGAATTGCTGGTCATATTATTATGATAATTTTATATTTTTGTGATAACTACTATTATGCATTATATGTACAAAATGTATTGAATTAAATGAAATACACATGAATTATGTGAACTATATTGACTGAATGTATGTGCATGTTTGACTATAATAAAGTTCTTCTCTGTATGATACTAGTGGAAGAATACTAGTTTTCATGATATTGATATTTATATTAATGTGTTTGTCGTAATTTTAGACAGTGCTCATTTGATGGTTGTGTACATTTTAAAAAGTTATTGATATGTAAACAATACAATAAAACGTAGTGAATGTTTAGAATTTTTTTGAATGATCATATTAGACAGTATAAACATTCAAATACTCTTAAATTGATTTTACATAAAATTTAACTGGTATGTATATTATTTTCTCTTTATTATGTTACTATTGTTATGGAGTATGAGTATTCACTAATTTTTTAGCTCACTGTTATTTTAAATTAACATTACAAGTTTAATCATTTGATAAAAAAATGAGCAATAGAAGATGAAATGTTTATAGAAGACGTGGGAAACATTACTTGAGCTAAATTTATAATTTTTTTAATTTAATTTTCCTTTTTGTAGTGACTTTTTATTTGTTAAATGTTAGCTATAGAAAATGAAATTAAAAAAAAAAAATCACCGTGGTTTGACTAATTCTAAGCCCTGGGCTAGGTCGAGACAATGTGCTTTTTTATTTGACTTTCAACACTTATTTACAGAACTAACACCCTAATTTCTATAATGAACTATCATGCACATGTATCTGTGTACTTTGACCAAATTTTTTAGAATTTAATGAATTTATTTTTAGAGTTTTTACTAAATTCGATGTTATTTATTAATCAACATTTTATCTTTATTTTGCAATACATTCATCTTAATTGATGATATTTTTGGCTTTTTTTTCATTTAATATAGTGCTTTTGCACATATATAGGCAAAATTATTATAATGAAGGATATTAAGTAATTTCTAATCATTGTAACACAATAATAGAGCCTGATTAGGACTGAGCTGTCGATCCCCTTAACCTCCCGCCCTCTTTGGCTCTTTGTTTTCTTTTTGTACCCTCGCCATTGTGCCTAATTGCTATAATCACTTTCTATGCTCACAGGATTACAAGCTTGTTGTAGCTGCTCATCGCTCATTATGCCTATGCTATGCTGTTTGATACATTGTCATGCTACATGCACTTGAGCCACTTGCTTTTTTGTGCGTTGCCTTGCATCCTAGCACCCGGTGACATGTTTTGCCCACCACAAAACTTCTCCCTCTGATAGTCTTCTTACTCGCATGATCTTTGCATATGCTAACTCTTTATATGATCTCGTCCGGTAGTTACTTCTCGTAACTTAATTTGAGCGGTGCCTTTCAATCCTTTTTTAATTACTTTATCATTGTCCTCATCTTTTTTGGGGTGTTCATTGATGAATTTTGTTACCTCTTTTAATCGTAGTATTGCCATCAAACTCAATGGTATCAACTACTTTCTTGGATTTGAGCCTTCTGTTTCCTTGATTACTCATAAGAAACCTTATCATATGGACTCTATACTCCTAATCAATGAATACCATTAAATATACAAAGAGGTAGGCCTTCGGCAAATCCGATTCTCACTTGGATGCTTGGTAGTCTTGAATCTCAAAATGCTTTTACCCTCATGCTTTAGGAAATTGCAAAGGATTGTGAGATTTTTTTTGTTATGCTTTTTTTTATGATTGTGGCTTCTCTCAAATATTTACTCTTTACTTTGACATCTTCTTTACAATGAGGCCATAAGTTTATACAAGTTTGTAATAGGACATTGAAAGACAAATGGTATGAACTTTTTCAATATAGTCCCTTTCTTACTAATCACACCATTTTGCAGAAGTACATTAATGAATTTTCTTTTTGCCAAGTTTCTCTGTCATCTCTGGTTGTTTCTCCAATTTTTTAACCTTAATAATGATCATTTCTAGTGTCCCCAATTTTTCATAGCTTTCTCATGCATTCTCTGGGTCATTAATCTCATTATTCTATCTACTTTTGATCATGAACATCGCTCTTGCTTTTACCACAAGAGCAGCTGGGATAATTGTGGTTCTGATGGTGGATGTGTTATGTTCGCAACTCTTTTCCCCCTTACCAGCATTGTTTGCTAATCACTCTGATTTTTGCTCGTAAACAAACTATTATCTTCCAACTGCTTAGCATGCCACGGTAGCTGCCCCTTGATTTTTCTAGCGCTTTAACTGTGGAATTGTTTCTTTTTCTGAAACTTGATCACTTACGGTAACTAATACCAAAGGAAACCCAAACCATCATGAATAAAAAAAAACATAATTGTTATTACTGAATTCAAAAGGGTACAAATGTGGGACTTGCGAATATGAAATAAAAGACAACACATCTAAACAGTAAACAACAATAATTTGTCTCCGGTTAGGACCATAAGAGACGATCCGAGGGCGGTGGTGGCATCAACAAGGCGGCGAGTGGGAAAGAGGGAAGGGTTGAAGGCTGGGTTAAGTGTCGGTAGATGGATGTTAGGCTGGACATCAGGTTCCGGGAGGCTGGACAGTTGATTTGGGAGGCGGGACAGCAGGCTGGAAGGCTTTAGAGGGGGCCGCAGGGCAGCTGGCAAGGAAGGGACTGGCTGGACAGCAATGTTCTCCTGGGAGATGTGGGAGCTGCAGGTGGGTGACTGGAATTTGGGACAGCAAGTTTGGGAGGCGCTGAGCAGCAGGTTGTGACCGCTGAGATGGATGTCAGTTGCTGGAAGTGGGGTCGGAGGGTGCTGCGGAAGGATAAAGATCTCATCGGGGTCGAGCTACAGTCGGAGTACCAACTAGACCCTTGGAGATGGTCACCACCTCGTACGAGTTACAGCCGGAGCACCTTCTAGTTGTCGAGCATAGCCTCGTAGGGGAAGAACACCTCAAAGATAGAACCCAGAATTCTCCGCTCATCAAAAACCTCCCTTGCCTTCAGCAAACAACATCTATAAATAGGGGGAAAATAGAAATACTAGGAAAGTAGGAGAACATGCAAGGAATAAAGGAGGGGTGATAGGAAATGAAGGAATTTGAAATAAGGATAGAAGTGAAAGATGGTAGAAAAGTTAGACAATGAATAGGGAGGGAATACGTGGGAATCTAAAAAGGAAAGAAGGATGATAGGAAAGAGATATTTCTGTGGTTACTGTAGTTGCTGTAGTAACGTGCCCGCAGTATTGGAGCAACTTCAGTACCATGTATCTCGGTTTGCTCCCGTGTTAGTAACAATCTTAGTTGACTACCACAACAATCCTAATTGAGTATGACCGCCTCTCATGCGGTTTCCTCCTTTGGTTCAACTGTAGTTGCTTATTTTGGTACGTCTTGGGCCTTTTAGATTATGGTGCTTCTTCTCATGTTAGATGTGATTCTTAATTATTTTCATTTCTTAACATGCATTATCTCCCTCCATTTATTGTTGCTAATGGATCTCTCTCTCTATTCTATTTTTGAGAAGGGACATGTCCATCTCTTTTCCACATTAATTTTAAATATTGTTTTATACATTCCCATTTGTGTAAATTTGATAATCTATCTTACCTAATCCAACAAGTGCTAATTTTGTTACCCTCCTATGTCTATTAGAATTTCAGCATGAAGAAGATGATTGGTAGTAGTGTTGAAATTGAAGGCATTTTACTCTCTCTAATGCTACATCTATTGCCCTCTTCATTATTGATTAGGTCATATGTCTAGCTAATAAAGGTGTCATTTGGGATCACTTTTGATTTTGATTTTTTTTTATTTTTGTTTTATTTTGTTTATTTTTTTACTTAAAATAAAATATGTTTGGTATGTTATAACATGGTTAATTGTTTTGAAAACACAATATCTAGGTGTTTTGAGTATTTTTAAAAGCAAATTAATTTGTGGTGATAATGGCACAACATCTGAAAAGAAGTATCCTGAAACTATTTTGATCAGTATTTAGTGATGTGTCATGTTTGCATTGAACTTCTAATTTGTGCAGATTTCAACTAAAAATAGTGCTAACTGCTGTCACAGTCAATAGAAGAGTTCTTTTTTGAATTTAAATTAAAAAAATACCAAATGCTCTTGATTCTGCATATTACGTTGACAAAATGGTAGCACCTAATTTGAATATGAAATGTACCTGAGCTACTACCGTTTCACTTGATTCCTTTTTATATTTCGGTTTTTCAACACGGTATCAGTTTCTTTGTGTTGATATGGGCAAACAATTCGATCATTTTTTTGGTTTACAAAATGTTGTTAAGTAATGTGTTTGCTTAATCATGTTACTGATTCTGCTTATTTGGCCAATTATCCTGCACAGCTGCTGTCATAAATGAAGGGTGAGATCTTGAATTTATGAAAGGGTTGCAGGGGAGAATTGGTATCTAATCACCATGGTATATGCACCTTAGATCTCAATAATTTAATTCACTCTAGATCACTGTTATTGACTTTTAAGATAATTTAGTATCAATCCCTGCCATCCAAAGTGGATTGGATGGTTGAGATGTCTAAGAATTACCATTTATTTTGAGAGGATCTAAATCCTAGAAGGGAGGAGAGAAAACTGAAGGTGGGGAGAGTGTTGATGGGAAAGAATGGTGCAGAGAGGGAAAGAGAAGCCTTGTCCTCCTTTGCCCGCGTTCAACTCATAGTGGGTTGCTTGTTGTGGCATAGAATGAAAAGCTAAATGATAAGACGAGAATAGAACTGGAAATAGGTTACTAAATGCAATATTTACCAAGTTTTATAGTCTGATTGTTGCCTTATTTTTTAAAATTTTAGTAATACGGAGGACTGTCTTTCAGTTTTTGAAATCCTGCATGACAAACCTTTATTTTGAGTAAAACATAAGATCCATTGCAAATATTCCCTATGGCACTTGGTTTTTTGGTATGTGGCTTAAAATTTTGCATATCATGTCACTGAGAATGTTCTGAAATTCCTTTGAATGCATGTATGGGATCCTTTTTTTTGTATCTGGCTTAAACTTTTGCATATCATGTTCCAGAGAATGTTATGAAATTCCCTCGAATGCATGTATGGGATCCTTTTAAGCGGCTTGGTTTAACTCGGGATGCTTCTCAAGAAGAAATTTTAGCAGCACGAAATTATCTTCTGGAACAATATGCTGGTCATGAAGCTAGTGTGGAGTCCATTGAGGGTGCTTTTGAAAAGTTATTAATGGCAAGCTTCAGGCTGCGCAAGAAAACAAAAATCAATCTTAAAAGCAGGCTGAAGAAGCAAGTTGAGGAATCTCCTCCTTGGGTTCAAAGATTACTTGCTTATGTTGAAGTTCCTCCTGTTGATACCATCCTTAGAAGGCTTTTCCTATTTGCTTTTATGGGGGGTTGGAGCATTATGAATTCTGCTGAGACTGGACCTGCTTTCCAAGTAAGGTTTCAATCCTGCTATTTTATCATATGCACTCTAGAAACAAAGTAACAAAAAAAAAAAAAAAATCTTGCTTGAGTAACTAATGTAATATAAAGCTGAGAAATTCTCTTAGAAGTTTACCATTTGCCTACTTATTACTTTAATATCTCTGTATATTGAAGATATGTTAGGGTTAGACTACTAATGACATTCAGTCAATTTGGCATCCATTTCATTAATTTATTTTTTAGTTTCCAATTGTATTATTTTTCTTCTATGCTACTTCAGCCTAGTTTTTTACAAATTTGATTGATGCGCGCGCACACAGAAAAAAACAAAAAAAATTGATGAAAAGTCTTACACTACATGCACACCAACCCTTACCTAACTTCATGAGTATGGGCAATGCATTTTAAGAGCAATTCTTACTTGTATGATAGTGGTAGTTTGATACGCCTTAGAACTAAAATCAGCGAACAAATCATGACAAAACAACAATAGATAGGTGGAAGAAACACAAACAAGGGCTGTTCTTACGAAAATCAAAGGAATACAAGCAAGATAAAATGTGATCTACTTTCGAGAGGCAGATCGTCTCTCTCACACCTTAGAGATCACTGGGAACAACACAAGAAGAAAGAAAACAATAGACAAATAAAAATATGCATAAAAAAAGTTACCCTAGGTTATCCCTCTTAATAGAATCCCCTTCCGACATTTCAAAAACTTTCGTTCCCAACTTTCCCTCTAAACTCCTCTAATTTCTCCTTCTTGAATAATTGTGGCCCTAATGGGCCCCACCCTCTCCTGATTCGCTTTTGCAGCCTGCCTCGCCTGCTCCGTTTCTGCGGCCTGCCCTGCTCGCTTTGCTTCTTCACTCGGCTCAGATAGGCCGACCGATACCTATCGGCCGGTTGTGTGGTTTTCAGTTGGTCTAGGGTGGACCGACATTGTTCTAGCCGTAACATTACTCTCCTACCAAAAATTGTCTTGTCTTCAAAGTGGGCGGATGAAAACTGCTTATGGATCGTCTCGTAAGGCTCCCATGTTGCTTTATAGTTTGACTGTTTTTTTCATTTAACCAATACCTCTTTTGCTCCCCTACCCTGCGACACACTTTTTCGATCTCTATTGGCTCCAGAATCACCTCTAAGTCTTTTGTCAGCGTCGACGGTAGTGTAAGCGAGGTGTGCAATCTCCAATCGCCCGTCTCAGCTGTGACACATGAAAGACCATGTAGTGTGAACAATGGTGTTAACTTCAGATGATAAGCCAATGCTTCGATGCATGTCATCACCTCATACGATCTAAAGTATCGCGGTGAAAGTTTCTCACTCTTCCTGGCCAATGTTTTCAGCCAAGAGGGGCCCAACTTCAAGTAGACCATGTCCCCAAGTTCAAATTGCATCTCTCTTATGTGTTCATCCGCTTTCCTCTTAATGATTTGTTGAGCTCTCAGTAAATGCCACTTGAGCTCTATTAGTATCCTGTCCCCCTCCTCCAAATACTGATGGATGATGGATATCGGTGTGTACTATGCTCATATTGTATTAAGTGGCGTGGATCTCGCCCATACAATATTTTGAAAAGGGTCGCCTGTGCTTAGGTGTGCTGTGAAGTATTGTACCAATATTCGTCCGATGCAATCCACTTAGCCCATAGCTTCAGTGTATCAGAAACAAAACAACACAGGTATGTCTCCACGCTCATGTTGACCACGTTCGTTTTCTTTAAGGGTTGTCCCTTACAACCTAAATAGCTTCTTCTAGAAGTGCTGAGGAACACCTTGTCTCTATCCGATACAATTGATTCCGACACCCTGTGCAAACAAACCACTTATCGGTTAAACATCACTGCGACTAAGATCACCATGTAGGGATGTCGTAAGGGAATGAAATTTGCATACTTAGGCGATCTACGCCATGATCTTCGTGAATCCTTCTGACCGGGGCAACCTCTCGATAAAATCCATTATCACTTCCTCTCAAACCTTTCTCGACAATTCCAATGGTTGTAGTAACCCTTCTGGTGCTGTGTTCAAGTAAATGTGCCGCTGACAGACATCACATTTTGCTACCATATTCTCCACGTCTCTGTGCATCCTTAACTAATATAACTCCGCTGCTAGACGACTATAGGTCTTCTGCACCCCTGTGTGTCCCCCGCTCACACTGCCATGAAATTCTTGTAATAATTTGGGAATGCGCTTCGACGACCTGGGTAGTACGAATCGCCCCTGGTATAGTAGTTGCCACCCCTTTAGTGTATATCCTGGATGACAGTTCAGATCTCGTTGTAACTCAGCTCTTATCTTCCCTAGCTCTTCATCTATTTTGTTTTCCTATCTTAAGGCTTCCCAATCCAAAACCAATGGTACTGATAGGGTTGTCAATTGGGGCTCCTCCACCTTTCTCAATAGTGCATTAGCTGCATTGTCTCTAATCTTGGCTGGTACTGAATCTCAAAATTATATCCCAGTAGCTTGGATAGCCATCTCTGATGCTTCTCAGTCACCATTCGCTGCTCCAAAGATACTTTATGCTCCTCTAATTTGTCCTGACCAAAATATCATCCCAATAGGTTGGGTCGTCGCTTTTGAATGGCCAAGACAATTGTCGTTAATTCTCGTCCATATACCGACTTTAACCTCGCTTTGGCCGTAAAAACATGGCTGAAGTAAGCAATCGACTGCTGATTTTACATGAGCAATGCACTGCATCTGTACCCTGATGCATCTGTCTCCACCACTGAAATCTTGAGGTGCTAATAATGGTACGCTAGTCATGTCCCTCTTTAAATGTTCAAATGCCTGTGTTGTTGCTTCCCCCAATTTGAAATTGTCTTTTTTCAACTACTCCGTCAACGGTCGTGCTATCGTGCCATATCCTCTTAGGAACTTTCGATAGTAGCCTGTGAGTCCCACAAATCCTCTAAATTCCTTCAAGTTCCTTGGTAAGGGCCAATCAACCATAGCCTCGATCTTGAACTGATCTACTGTTACACTAGTTCTAATCACCACTTGTCTAAGGCACTTCACCTGCAACTGAACATTTCTTCAAATTGGCATACAACTGGTGCTCCCTCAACATTTACAAGACTGTCCTTAGGTTCCTCACATTCTTGGCCTTTGTACGAATGTAAATCAGAATATTATACAAGAAAACCAGGATAAATTTTCAGAGGTAAGGTTGAAAAACACTATTCATGAGGGACTAAAATGTCGTCAGGGCGTTGGTGAGACCAAACATCACTAAGAACTCACAATGCCCTTCACGTGTCCTGAACGTGGTCTTGTGCACATCCGTTGGATTCATCCTGATCTGGTGGTATCCCAACTTATGATCAATTTTTAAGAAAATGAATGTCCCATAACGCTCATTCAGTAACTCATCAATCACAAGAATAAAAACTTGTCCAATATCATCTCCTTGTTCAAAGCCCGGTAATCTTTTTTCACCAATAGGACGAGATTGGAAAAAAATCTTACACTAGGCTTGATAATCCCGACCTTGAGCATCTCTCAGATTAGCTTCTCTATCTCATCCTTTTGAATCTGGGGGTATCTATATGATCTGAAGCTGATTGGGGAAACAAGCTTACACTAGGCTTGATAATCCCGACCTTGAGCATCTCTCAGATTAGCTTCTCTATCTCATCCTTTTGAATCTGGGGGTATCTATATGATCTGAAGCTGATTGGGGAAACAAGCTTACACTAGGCTTGATAATCCCGACCTTGAGCATCTCTCAGATTAGCTTCTCTATCTCATCCTTTTGAATCTGGGGGTATCTATATGGTCTGAAGCTGATTGGGGAAACACCCTCCTTCAAGGTAATAGCGTGCTCGTGATCCCTTGGGGGAGGTAACTCGCTTCTCTGTTGGAAGACATCCGTAAAGCGCTGTAGGAGTTGCTGCACCTCTTCAGGAAATGCTGTGAACTTTGAATCTTGAATCTCCTTAATGCTTGGCAACCCCACCAAGTAACCCGATTCTCGAATCTCGTATCGACTTGACTATTATTTGAGCGACAATTATTTTGCATAGTTCAACACCTCCTCTCAGCATCACCTTCCTACACTCCACTTGGAATTCCATTGTTAAGGACTTCCAATCCACCCTCATCTCCTCCAATGTTCGCAACCACTTCATCCCCAAAATCAATGATTTGGAAGAAAATTTTTCACCACCTGCAAGCCATGTAGTGTCAGAACCAACTCATTGCAGATTCCTTGACTTTTCTCCACCTTTCCTATCCCCATTATGACAATGAAGCTCCCTATAGTCACCAGCTTCAACCCTAGCTTCTCCGCAACCTGATTTGAGATAACGTTGTGTGGCCCTGCTATCCCCCAATACCACCACTCTATACTAATAGAAGTTGCCTCTATTATTTCTGCCACAAGTTGCCTCTACTATACAAGTTGCCTCTATTATACCCATCCATGTGCATCCTCCCCTTCGAAGATTTGCATCTTCAATTTCCTGGCCATTGCATCTCCATCCCAACCTCTTCATTCGGTATTTCCCCTCATGTATCTAGGGTGGAAGTCCCTCCTGTCATAGGCATATCCCACTCCCGAATCCCTCCTTCCTTCATCGTGCTTTTCTGTGCCCCTTACACCATCCGTCCTATAATTTTCGGTCAATTCCCCTCTATTGGAAGTCTTCACTACCCCTCCTCTCGGAGTCCTAGGGGGGCGTTTTTGTAGGTAAATGAGATCTTTGTTATCTTCTTGCGCAATCTCCTTCCCTTTTGACTTAGCCAAGGATTCCTTGTTCAACCCTTGGTTAGAATTTGCAACTGGAGCGATCGGCATGACATTGGCTTGCATCTCCATGAGCTTTTTCATCATCTCACGCATTTTTTCTATACTCTCAAATCCATCCTCCATCCAACTTTCAATGGAAGAAAGCTGTCCTCCATGGTGGTGAACCTCTCTTCCATTCCCGATTTGATTTGCCATACCTCTCCTTTTAGCCCATCAACATTTTTGTTATCATCCCACAAAGATCTATGCTCTGATACCAATTTGATACGCCTCAGAACCAAAATTAGCGAACAAACTACGACGAATCGACAATAGATAGGTGGAAGAAACACAAACAAGAGCCGTTCTTACGAAAATAAAAGGAATACATGCAAGATAGAATAATGATCTACTTTCGAGAGGTAGATCGTCTCTCCCACACCCTAGACATCGCTAGGAACACCATAAGAAGAAAGAAACAACAACCAAACAAAAACATGCATAACAAAAAAGCAAACCCTAGGTTATCCCTTTTAATAGAATCCGTTTCCGGCATTTCAAAAACTTTCCTTCTCAACTTTACCTTCAAAGTCTTCTAATTTTTTCTCGTCATATTCGTGATTATGGACCTAGTGGACCCCACCCTCTTCTGATTCGCTTCTGCAGCCCACCTTGCCCGCTCCGTTTCTCCTGCGGCCCGTCTTGTTTGTTCCGCTTCTTCATACGGCTCAGATCTGTCCGCCTATGGGCCGGTTGTGTGGTTTCTGATCGGTCCAGGGTTGGCCCGCACCACACTGTTCTGGCTGTAACATAGTTTTGTTTTATATTGGCTGTAACATAGTTAACAGTATAATTTTTTTATTATATCATGACTTCGCATCGATTTAAATTAAAATCTTATTGTATCAACTAGCTTTTAAGCAGAATCCCCTTAACCTTTTCCTTTTTTCTGCTTTTAATTATTATCTCATTTTGCTGCTGAAAAAAAGTTGGCAAAATAAATTTTGTCCTGAACTAAAAGATAAAGGTCAATGCTTTTTTTAATGTATCAACGAAATTGAATAATATCTATATTTGATCTCTTTTTTGTGGCATTTAGCAGTGTTTATTGAATTTTAATTTTTTTTTTACAAGAAAAAAAAAAAAAAACTATTTAGATTTTATTATGCCTTAAAGAAAAAAAATTCTTAGAAGAGACGGGGATTATAGCATTTTTACACAGCATCATAGATTTTTTTTTTTTAATCCTCCCTTTCTGCAGGTTGCTTTGTCTTTAGGATCTTGCATCTATTTTTTGAATGACAAAATGAAAAATGTTCCAAGAGCTGCAATAACTGGGTAAGCGATGAATTAAATTTAGTGAATTTGGTATACTCTCTTATGCTAATCATCTACCCTTATTTCCTTGTTTGTCAGATTTGCGGCTCTTGCTGTCGGTTGGATTGTTGGTTCTATTGTGGTTCCGATGATTCCATCTGTTCTACTGCAGCCATCATGGAGCCTTGAACTGTTTACCTCCTTGTTCTGTTATTTCTTTTTGTTCGTCGCCTGCACTTTCCTCAAGTAATGAATCTACCTTGGATGACTTCAAATGAAGGTCGAATCTGCAAATTCTTACTCTTGCTGTTACGGAAATCATGTAGAATTAGTTAATTTTCATGTCCATGTTTTTTGCACAGTTCCAAATTATTTAGCCTTGAAACTAAATATAATTAATTGATAATTTGGGGAAAATGGGTATGGGCAAATTGTTTATACAAACACTTTCATTAAGAAAATGATAATTAGGTTGAAAGAGTTTGGATTTGGTGTTTGACCGATGTGGCACTGCAATAATTCTAACTTATTTTCCCTAGATGGCACAATATATAGATAAGAAAGTAATTATTGCTTCAAGCATTAAATTTAAATTATATCAATTAATATATCATATAATTTAAATTAATATTACATTATAATATATATATATATATATATATATATATATATATATATTAAAATATAATTAATTAAGGGCTAGTTTATCAAATTTTATTAAAATAATATATCATATATAATATATAACAAGGGTTATTATCAAGTATAATATTTAGTATTTAATAAGTTACTTGCTGAACAATAAACATGCTTATTTGTAAATATAAATAAACGAGTTGGACCATGTTTAAGCTTAATTCATTTAACATTTGAGTTTTTAAATAACATTCATACTTGTTTATGCAATAATTTAAACAAACTTAATCGAATAGTAATTGAGCTGAGTTTGATTTGTTTATCAAGTACATTGGTTTAGTCACCAGGTTTCTCAAAAATTAAATCCATACAGTATGTTGTACACAGAGCCCGATGCATATGTTGTCTCTTGTCCATTACATTTTTCTCAATCCCCCTATAAACTCTTATAATTATATATAACAACTTCAACAATAAGGTGCTCTCTGATCTCTATGACTCTATCAAGAAGTTCAAAAAAAGTATTCTTCATCTTTAACCTCATCTGAATTCAACATATTCCAAGCAAATAGTGTTGTTCGGATTCTTAATCAAAATGTTGATCGAACTTTTATTCTTGACACTAGATTAATCTTTAGACATAGTTTTTATTCCAATTTGATTTCAATTTCATTTGATCTTCTCAATGCTCTTTTTAGTATTATGCAGCTTCCCTTTTAACACTTAAGTTTTCAGATCATGTATAGATGGTGGTCTCATGTCTGGACCATAGGAACCAATGGCACGAATCATATTGAAATACAAAGGGGAGTTTGCCACAATGAATACAATGACTTTTTTATTAGAGAACATTACAATTATGCTTCACCACTCATGCACTTTCAAGAGACATTTTGCCAACAATCTTTGTATCATCGTTGTTATCCTCCACATTTATGAGGTATTAATCTGTCTTTGGGACATCTATGTGACATCTAAAGTAAAGTAGATGATAATTCTTTCTACTAGGCTCGCTTCCATAATACGAGCTATGTCCACTCTATTGCCAAACTATATTTGAGTTAAATGCTTTGACATGATGGACTTCTTCATACATGCATGGATCACATCTTTAATCACCTTGGATATTATTGCATATAGTGTAACATTCTTACGAGAGCCTAAATGTTCTCCTTCATTTATGTAACACTCCCTTGGCAATTTTCTTGTAATAACTGTACTTCAGATAATTATAAGTTTTTTCATTCTCTCCAATGTCAACTTACATGCTATGTATCTTTATTGAATCTTTTCAACTTATATGCCTGAGGAGTGGAGGAAGAGTATTTTGGTCCCCTTTTTTAAGAATACAAGGGATGCACAAGAGTGTGCAAATTATAGAGATATTAAGTTGATGTAACATACTTCAAAATTATGGGAGAGGGTAATTGATCATAGGTTAAGACGTGATAAAAATATTTCTCATAATCAGTTTGGATTTATGCCAGGTAGGTACTATGAAAATAATACATTTATTGAGAGGTTTGTGGAGAAGTGCAGAGAGAGTAAGGAGGATCTACAAATGTTTTTTATTGATTTAGAAAAAGCTTACTATAAGGTTCCAAGAGAAGTCCTTTGGAAAGTTTTTGGAGAAAAATTGTGTTGATATGACTTATATTCATGACCTTAAAGATACGTATACTAGAGTTGTTACTTGTGTTCAAACAGAAGGATGATTGACATTTGTATTTTCCTATTTCAGCTGGATTACATGAAGGATCGACTTTAAGCTCATGTTCTTTTGCTTTAGTTACGGATGCTCTTGCTGGCGTTTACAGGAGGATGTACTTTGGTGTATGCTTTCCGCTAATGATATCCTTTTTATGGATAAGGCTTGAGAAAGAGTTCAGGGAAAGCTTGAATTATGGAAGTCTACATTGGAGTCTAAAGGAGGCCTTTGTTTAAGTAGATCTAAAACTGAATACATGGAATGTAATTTTAGTAGTAGTAGCTCTAGTGACAAAGTTTTAACTATGGATGATCAAATCATTAAAAGGTGTGAACGTTTTAGGTATCTCGGGTCTATTGTACAAAGTGACGATGATATAGGTGGAGATGTTATTAGTAGAATTCGAGTTGGTTGGTTGAAATGGAGGAATGCATCATGCCTATTGTGTGATAGAAAAGTACATGAACTTAAAATGAAAATTTTATAAGATGATGTTGAGACCTACAATGTTTTATGGCGCAGAATGTTGGCCTTAAAAAGAGAAGCATAAAACAAAGTTAAGTGTTGCTGAGATGATAATGCTTAGGTGGATGAGCGGCTTGACACTTGAGACAAAATGCAAAATGAATATAGCTGTGGTAGGGTTGGTGTAGCTTCGATGGCGGACAAGAATAGAGAGTTGTCTTAGATGGTTTGGTCACATGAAACGTCGACCATCTGATAATTTGGTCAGTAGAGCAAATATTTTAGATTCGAGGTATGTTAAGAAAGGCAAAGGAAGACCTAAAAAGACTCGGGCATATGCAATGGAGAAAAAAGATTCATGTAGCCGACCTCATTTATTGGGATAAAAATTTTTAGATAATTGTTGTTGTTGTTGTAATTGCTTCTCCTAAAATGCTAGATTAAACAAATTTTATTCAATAAATTGAAATGTTTTTAAATAATAAAAACAAGAAATATATAAATCAAATAAATTAGATTTAGGAATGAAGAAAAATTAAAGCTTAGGGATTATTGCTAGAAGGAATAAAATTTGGAGGTGATGACAATAGTAGAGATTGCGATGGCTCCAAGTAGTGCCTGTGCTTTAGGTTGTAAAGAGGGCCATTGACAATAGCTGCACAAAATCATGATGGTTGCTGCTATTGACATGATCGGTGACGGTGGCAAGGGAGACCGGAGACGACAGTGTTTGAAGATAAAGGCGACGAGTTCCTTCAATGCGGTAAGTAGGCCAAAGGCTGTGTGAGGGGACTTGCAGGTTAAGCGGGAATAAAGATTTATTTACCACTTATGGAAAAATCCCTAATCTACATTGCCTACACCTCACATATAATGAANTTTTTCATTCTCTCCAATGTCAACTTACATGCTATGTATCTTTATTGAATCTTTTCAACTTACATGCCTGAGGAGTGGAGGAAGAGTATTTTGGTCCCTATTTTTAAGAATATGAGGGATGCACAAGAGTGTGCAAATTATAGAGGAATTAAGTTGATGCAACATACTTCAAAATTATGGGAGAGGGTAATTGATCATAGGTTAAGACATGATAAAAATATTTCTCATAATCAGTTTGGATTTATGCCGGACAGGTACTATGAAAACAATACATTTATCGAGAGGTTTGATGGAGAAGTACAGAGAGAGTAAGGAGGATCTACAAATGTTTTTTTATTAATTTAGAAAAAGCTTACTATAAGGTTCCAAGAGAAGTCCTTTGGAAAGTTCTGTAGAAAAATGGTGTTGATATGACTTATATTCATGACCTTAAAGATATGTATACTAGAGCTATTACTTGTGTTCAAACAGAAGGATGATTGACATTGTATTTTCACATTTCAGCTGGATTACATGAAGGATCGACTTTAAGCCCATGTTCTTTTGCTTTAGTTACGGATGCTCTTACTGGCGCTTACAAGAGGATGTACTTTGGTGTATGCTTTCCGCTGATGATATCCTTTCTATGGATAAGGCTTGAGAAAGAGTTCAGGGAAAGCTTGAATTATGGCAGTCTACGTTGGAGTCTAAAGGAGGCCTTCGTTTAAGTAGATCTAAAACTGAATACATGGAATGTAATTTTAGTAGTAGTAGCTCTAATGACAAAGTTTTAACTATGGACGATTAAATCATTAAAATGTGTGAACGTTTTAAGTATCTTGGGTCTATTGTACAAAGTGACGATGATATAGATGGAGATGTTATTAGTAGAATTTGTGCTGGTTGGTTGAAATGGAGGAATGCATCACGCCTATTGTGTGATAGAAAAGTACATGAACTTAAAAGGAAAATTTTATATGATGTTGAGACCTAGAATGCTCTATGGCGCAGAATGTTGGCCTTTAAAAGAGAAGCATAAAACAAAGTTAAGTGTTGGTGAGATGAGAATGCTTAGGTGGATGAGCGGCTTGACACTTGAGACAAAATGCAAAATGAATATATCTGTGGCAGGGTTGGTGTAGCTTCGATAGCGGACAAGAATAGAGAAGAGTTGTCTTAGATGATTTGGTCACATGAAACGTCGACCATCTGATGATTTGGTCAGTAGAGTAAATATTTAAGATTTGAGTTATGTTAAGAAAGGCAAAGGAAGGCCTGAAAAGACTCGGGCATATGCAATGGAGAAAAAAGATTCATGTAGCCGACCTCACTTAGTGGGATAAAAGGCTTGTGCTTCTCCTAAAATGCTAGATTAAACAAATTTTATTCAATAAATTGAAATGTTTTTAAATAATAAAAACAAGAAATATATAAATTAAATAAATTAGATTTAGGAATGAAGAAAAATTAAAGCTTAGGGATTATTGCCAGAAGGAATAAAATTTGGAGGTGATGACAATAGTAGAGATTGCGATGGCTCCAAGTAGTGCCTGTGCTTTAGGTTGTAAAGAGGGCCATTGACAATAGCTGCACAAAATCATGATGGTTGCTGCTATTGACATGATCGGTGACGGTGGCAAGGGAGACCGGAGACGACAGTGTTTGAAGATAAAGGCGACGAGTTCCTTCAATGCGGTAAGTAGGCCAAAGGCTGTGTGAGGGGACTTGCAGGTTAAGCGGGAATAAAGATTTATTTACCACTTATGGAAAAATCCCTAATCTACATTGCCTACACCTCACATATAATGAAGTGAGGTGAACCTTAATAGGTGTGAGGCGTATGCCTTATGTTGCATCAATGATGTGAAAGGCTCTTTACATTTTTTTAGTGAAAAAATACGACGCACGCTGCACAATTTTAAAAATTGTTATAAAGTGATTGCTAATAGGGCTGTGAAAACGGCTCGTTGTTCCCAAACAGCTCGTGTTCGGCTCATTCGCTAAGTTAACAAGCCAAACACGAACAACAAAAACAAATATTTGTTTGTTTATGTTCAGCTTGTTTTGGCTCGAAACAATATTATATATATATATATATATATATATATATATATTTGATGATAAGTAATTTTAAAAAATTTAGTTGACTACAAGGCTATCAAGATGTATAATCAATTAAAAACACTAATTAAGAAAATAGAATAAAATTTATCAAACTAGATTCAAATGATGTTTTAAATATTGTCTCCATTCTTAATGTCTTATGACTATGTGATTAGGGTTATCAAAATGACTCTTTGTTCGTGAACGGCTCGTGTTCGGCTCGCTAAGCAAACTAGCCGAACATGAACATACTTTTTGAGCTTGAAATATAAACGAGCCGAACACAAGCTAAGTCTGGGCTTGCTAATGTTCGACTCTTTTACACCCCTAATTGCTAAGCTTATTTTTGATAAAATGAAATTTGTCTTTCTAATGATCATTATTTTCTACTAGCTCTCCTTCATTCTGTCGGCATATTTTTATAGCTTTTGAAATCATAAATAACTTTAACAATCACCATTTTTTTTTGGTGTACCCTACCTAGCTTAGTGGTTAAGAGTTTGTCTCCAATCATAAGGTTCGAAGTTCAAGGCCCAACACATGCGAGTGTGTGAATGAGGCAAAAAATAACCACTTTCTTCTAAGCATTTTTAACACAACTATTGCCAGTTTTCAAGTCTCGAATGTGAAAAGTTGAGGGTTTTGTTTGGTAATCTATAATTAGTGTAAAAAATTTTATTAAAAAAAAACATGAAATTAAAGTTTTTATGAATAAAAATAATTAATTGTGGAATAGTAATGTGCAAGAAAAGATAAAAATGAGAAATTTTGTTATAAAAATTGATTTAGATATAAAAGCTTGGATAATTGAAAAGGATTTAACTTGACCTTCAGGGAGTCTTAAGAGAATAATTGGTAATGCTAAGAATTTTATTTTTAATGATATTTATGATATAGTTGTTACTAGATGGTGAAAAACATATGTATAAACTAGCCAAACAAAAAGATAAGAGAAATAAATAGTTAGTTCAAATAAAGTGTATTAAGAATAAAAATTTGAAAGTGCTTTTATTATATGTGGATATTCAATATATGTGAGTGATATATATTGATAAATTTTTGAATAAAGATTGTGAAAATATAATTGACTTTAGTTATCTTAATATCATAAATAATAATAAAACTTATTATTTTTACTATCACATCTATAAAATGTAAGTTAATAAAGCTTTTAAAAAATAAACTGTTAAAAGGTATTAGGACCTAATGGTATTCCAATAGAGGTGTGAAAATTTTAGGAGATCTGGAAATATTTTGGCTTACTAAATTTTTTATTATTTTTTAAAAAAATGGAAAAGACGTCTGATGATTCAGAATGAGTATATTAATTCTTTCTTTTAACAATAAAAAGGACTCACATGAGCATGCAAATTATAGAAGAATTATGTTAATGTGCCTCATATTAAAGTTATGAGAGAGAGAGAGAGAGTAATTGAACATAGGTTGTGACGTGAAACAAAAATTTTTCAAAATCTGTTTGGATGCATGCCGAGCAAGTCTACTATGAAAGTTATACTTATATTGAGAGATTTGATGGAGAAGTAGAAAGAGATTAAGGAGAATGTGCAAATGATTTTTGTTGATTTAGAAAAAAACTTATGATAAGATTCCAAGAGAAATATTTTGGAGAGTTTTAGAAAAGCAAAATATTAATTACTTATATTCAAATTGTTAAAATATGTATACTTGTGCTCTTACTTGTGTTTGAATAGAAGGAGGATTGACCAAGTATTTTTCTATTTCATTTGAATTACATCGGGGATCAACTTTAAGCCTGTATCTTTTTACTTTAGTTATGGATGTTCTCATCGGACATTTACAAGAGGATATAACTTGGGGTATGATTTGTGGATAAAACTAAAGAGAGCGAGTTCAAGAAAAAAAATAAATATGGAGGTCAACTTTAGAGTTTAAAGGTTTCGGTTTGGTAGATCTAAAACTGAATACATGGATTATAGTTTTAGGAGTAGTAGATCTAGCAGTAGAGTTGTAATAATGGGTGATCAAGTCATTTAAAGGAGTGAACATTT
Source organism: Phalaenopsis aphrodite (assembly GCA_003013225.1). Lineage (NCBI taxonomy): Eukaryota > Viridiplantae > Streptophyta > Magnoliopsida > Asparagales > Orchidaceae > Phalaenopsis > Phalaenopsis aphrodite. Next base: position 51,782 of record NEWO01000008.1, read on the forward strand.
TATATATCTCAGGTCTATTGTTTAAAGTGATGATGATATAAATGGGGATGTTATTAGTAGAATTCAACTTGGATGGTTGAAGTGGATCAATACATTGGGCCTATTGTGTGATAGAAAAATGTCGCTTAGACTTGAAGGAAAAATTTATACGATGATAGTGAAACCTGTAATGCTTTATGACTCTCAAATGTTGCCCTGTAAAAGAGAACATAAAATTAAGTTAGTTGTTGTAGAGACGAGAACGTTCAGGTGGATGAGTGACTTTACATTTAGAGACAAAATGCAAAATGAATATATCCGTGGAAGGTTTGGAGTAGCTCCAATGGCATACAAGATTAGAGTGAGTCGTCTTAGATAGTTTGATCATGTTAAACGTCAACCATTTGATGACCCATTTAGGAGAGTAAATATTTTAGATTGAACTTTTGTTAAGAAGGTAGAGGTAGATCTAAAAAGACTTGGGCACATCGAATAAAAAATGGTCATAATTTATTAGAACTAAATGAAAATGACACTTAATAGGACACAATGGGAAAAAGGATTCATGTAGCTGACTCCACTAACTGTGATCAAAGGCTTGCTATTATTGTTTGTTGTTATCTTTTTTCTAAGCATTCTTGTGTCAAGATTGATTTGGATATAACTATTTGATTGTGTCAACATAGAGACCCTTAATCACATAATCACTAATTAAAGCATGCATTTCTATTGTAATTTTCAGTAATCATTAATGGTAAGATTCATTAATAATTTTAAGGCAAGCTGTACTTTCTCTTTCCCTTCTCTATTGTAATGAATCATTTTACTTGAATGATTGAGGGAATGTTATGAATTATGAACTACATCTCTATTTCTTCTCCCTATTTTCATATAAGCAATTTCATATATGCTGATATCCTATATCTTTTGGGCATGTTGGTGATGCTACTTCTACTTACCTTCATAATATTTTTGTTGCCTTTGCCAGATAAATGATACATCGTGTAAATTTTAGTACGAAATAACTTCTGCCATATCTTGGGCATTAAAGCTCTATGCTTTCCTATCAAGTATCTTGATATAACTCTCAAAAGTGGCAAATCATCTGTTTATCATACCCATTATTTCTTTGACAAGCTTAACAATTGGCTTACTGGTTTGAAAACAGCCATTTTTCACCTGGAAGTTAGCTTTTTAACCCTACATTCTCTGGTCATGGAACTGCTTGATTTACTTATTAAGAGACAATATGACCATGCTTCAATTTGTCATGAAATTGCAATATATCTTTTGTTAACTTCGTTGAAGACTTTTTTAAAAATAATTTTGTAAATTAAATATTTTCAAAAAAATGCATTAAAGCTATTTGCTGCTATCCTTAAGAAAGTGCATAAAGTTATATGGGAGTATATTTAGTGACACCATTTTCATAGAAATTTATCTTAGTTTTTATGAATGCCTTCAATGTTTTATTTGTAAAATCTCTTAGCATTTTGAAGTTTAATAAGATCATTTTGAAATTTTGAAAAATTATAGATGACCAATAGTTAGGCATCTTTTTATTTTTTATTTTTATTTTTTAAAAATTATATAAAAAACATTTTGTATGCCAAATTTCAAAATTTTTGGCATTTTAAAAAATTGTTAAAAACTAAATATATATCTAATTATTTTTTAAAGCAAGAAGTTTTTTTTTTTGTGGTAACTTATATAAATGCCCCTAAATATATTTTAAGCTTGAAACTATTTTATAATTTTGATTTCAGACCCACTAGAGCAGCTCAACTAGTGGAAATTTTATTAACATGCTTCAACTCTTGACAGCACAAGTTCACTGATGCAAGTGCTAGCTCTGAAAATTGTCTACCAAAAGTAATGGTGGCAATGTATGTATGCTAGTGTTTGTAGACATTATATAAATACATAAAATAAACTTTATCTTTGTAAGCCCTTCACAACCTCCCCTTTCGATTTGCTTCCCATACATGTATTTCTTGTAATCATACAATAGCTCATAAAAATCACATGATGATGAGCAAAAATGAGAGGGAACACATATTTTTGGTACATTTCAAGCCACAAACTCATACCGAAATGCAAGCCCATGCCCCTAAACACATGCATTGATACAGTGGGATAGAGTTTCTTGGTCGTGAGAGCTCATGCAAAGCAGCAATTTGTCATTATTAGCGCGAGGGATGGCCTACATTCAATACCCCTTCATCCAAAGAAAAATAAAAAAAAAATTATTAGTCACTTCCTAAGTATAAGTTTGTGAATAAAAAATTTGAAAAATGCCATAAATAATTTAAAAAAAAATTTAATGTTCAAAAGTTTGCACAAATTTTGAGGAGTTTCATAAGATACAAGTTGATAATAATTAAACAGCAATAATAAGTCTTTATCCCACTAAGTGGGGCCGATGATAATAGTGCGATTGTTAGACGTTATCTTTGCATTAGTTTTGAGAAAGTTCAGCATTAACAATAATAATAATAATATTTAATACTATTTCAATTATACATCAATTCGACCAAGGGTTTAAATCTTAACATGTGTTGATCTCATAAGATAAGTTAAAAATTTTTTTGTCTGTTTAGTCTTTAGTCTGGAATGGAGCTAAATGTCACCTCAATTGTAACTAAAGACATACAAATGCAATGGGAATTGAGGAAAATGAAGGTGTGACCAATAACTTCATCTCAACTCATGTAAAAGCCATGATATAATGATGAAATAAAAGCCACAAGTCAGGAGGCTAGAAAAATAATAAGGGAGCAATGTTAGCTTAATCATCATAAAAATAAAAAAAAAACTATCTAACCATAAAGCCATCACTATTCCCCTGCTCGAAAGTCAAATCAAGGTATCGTTAAGGCAACCATGGCGCCCGAAAACATTGAAAAGTGAACCGAAACAACTCAGTCAAAATATTCACTAAGCTAGAGGGAGTACCAATAAAGAGGTTCTCCAATACCTCTAACTGTATTACAATTATCAAACTCATAAAAAAAAAGGGAGCGAGAAAAAAATTAGAAGTGAGATCCAATCGCTAAAGAATTCTAAAGCATATGATGGAGATAAAAAAAAAAAAACTAAGGGAGAATTAGTCATTCAATTCCAACTTAACTACATCAATGATTGTATAGCCACCCCTTAAATCCCAACAAATCAACAAACTCAAGAAGAAACTCTAATATCCCCACAGGTGGAGCGTTAAAATATCAAGTCAATAGGGCGTGATATTTTTCATCTTTTAAGCTCCAAACATCTCAAGCAAAGACCAATTTCAATGCTCCTGGATAAGCTTCCTAGCAAGAAGAGGGGTTGATAAAAAGCCAATAAAGTACTTTTTTGTTGTCCCTAACTATTTACAAAAAAGCCTCGCAACCAAATGACCACCGAAGTATCTTACAAGTCATTCTAATAGTGCATAGCCAACAAGGTTCATCCCGAGGAATTTTAAGACCTTTACTAGATCCCAAATTTCAATTCTGAGCTAGCTCCCTACCGCTCTAATTCTGAGCTAGCTCACTACCGCTAGTAAGTGGCTCATTTTCCCTCTAATTAATGGAAGTGTTTCATCAACCTGGCTTGACACCAAATACTAAATCAAAACTTCAATTAGGATGCATCAATAGGAGTTGATAAGTTAAATTATGTCGGTATCCCTAATAGAGTTGCATTCTCCTAGAAAAAAAATTGAGAAATAAAAAACTAAGAAAAACAATCAATAGAAGAGATGCAAGGTCATTCTATGTTTTTCAACATAAAAATAAGGTCGTCAATTTAGACAACATATCTCATGTGATTCAATTTAGTTATCCCATAGTTCCGAACAGAGCTAGCCTCATTTGTCATCTTCAAAGAATAAACAATTCAAGTCGCACAAAATTCAATCGATTTTCATCACAGAGAGCATTGGTTACTGCAATATGGTTCTCAAAGAAAGCACCAAACTTTCTTAAAGAAGATAAGCTAGAACTTCATTTACATTTTTACTGATGGAGTACTTTAATCCACGGGGCATATCCTTAGTTGTCCCTTAATCCCCCAAAGACATCAACATTTTAAGAGTTTGAACTATAATTGTAATGTAATTCTTATGGAGAGTGTTGATTTAAAGGGGCCTAACAACAAATAATAATACATCCCTCATTTTAAAGGTAATCCTCAAATTTAAGCAAAAAGAATAAATAACATATGAGTAGGAAGCAGAAAATCAAATGATATGTCATGGGCCTAGATAGCCAATAAGGAAGCTTGTACGTTTGCAAAGCTTCAAAAAAGTTAAACTAAAAGGGAAAGATAATTCTCAGCTCTTCAAACTAAGGCCAAGCATGGTAAATAAGGCTAGTTTCAGCTAGATCAAATATATTCAAGTCATTGAGAGCTCTCTCTTGCCAACAAACCTTAAAGATACTTATGCAGGGATGCAATCACCTAGTTGTAGAATTGGGGTTTTCAGAGTTGCTTCAAATAAATTAGATGTAGCATGGCAAGTTGAAGAAAACTCCAGGAAGGTTTGACAAACTACTAAATGAATCGAAGCATTGAATGGACTTATTAAGCCTCTAAGAAAAAAATGGCCTTGTTTTCAATATTACAATTTGCTTCTAAGTCAGATTATTAGCTCAAACTTCTGATAAAACATCAACATTAATTATTGTATATTAGTTTGCTAACTCAAAAAGGCATGTCAACATTTATAAGAATAAATATTAAGGAAACAACAGAATGTGGATGTCAATCAAATATCAACACTCGAGCAATCATAAAGGGCCTTACAAAAGCAACAAAATTCAAGTCTAGCCATTATAGGCCCCTTCAATTTAACACTCAGTCAAGTTCAAAAGGTGGAATCTAATGCCCATTTTAAAATGGAACTAAAACGGTAACTACAATTTTATATCGCAAAGAAGAAGGCAACTTCAATGACTTCATAAGCCAAAACATATTGATAGACCATTGAGACATAGCTATTGACTATCACATGTTCCTATATGAAGCACATAAAGGATAGTAGGCATATCTTAAACAACTAGAAAAGAGAGCAAAAAGACAGAAAAAATAAAAGCAAAAAAGGGAAAAAAAAGGAAAATAGTAAAACAAGAACGCTTTGGACCATGAACAATGTGAGTCTGAAGCTTCCTTCGTAACTCCAAGAACTTCTTGGTAGTGGCTCCATTCTATGCCTCATTTCATAGGGAACTTCAGTAAAAGAATTTCTTCGTAATTCCAAAGGAGGGCATCAACATATCGGTGCATAGTTATTATCATCCTACGAGTGTTAACAAAGCCTTCATCTAAATGGATCCCTTTCTATTAGAGTTGAAATAGTGCTTTGTACTAGGATTTGCAGCAAAATTGTACCTAACTAGGCTGACATCATGCCTCGTGTCAAAATCCTCTGAAACTATATTTGTTTGTGATAACATTAGGCCTCATGCCGAAATCCCCAGTAAATCGTATTTGCTTGGGTCAACATCATGTGTAATCTCAAGATCACCAACAAAGTTTCACATAATTAGGTAGGGATCCATAGTTTTAAAAAAGAACAAAAAATAAAAAAATAAAAAAATAAATAAAAAAACAAAAACAAAAAAAGAAAAACAAAACAAAACAAAAAAGAAAATATAATGGAAATAAAATAAATGAACAACTCTCCACTAAAAAATATTTAGAACAAAATATGAAATAGATCATGGATGAAAAGAAAAAACATTTCCCATCAATACTTCATGGAAGTTAAATATGTAAGTTGGAGTACATGCATATCCATTTTGATGAAGCAGATGAGGGGCAAGAAGCAAACAACAGTACAAGGGAAATACTGAGCGCAATTACAGCAATACAAGTAAAAAATCGCAATGTAGTCTATGTTGTTCATACCCATTTACATGCTGACATGTAAGAGGATACCTAGCATGCGTGTAGTTTGTTGATGTTCAAGTTTTTAATTATTAACTGTAAATGAAACAGCATATACTGAGATTAGATAGTGTTATATTAGAAGAATAGCACGCTTTTAATGTAAAAAAATATTATATTCCGGTAAAATAGACTGAAATAATTAGTTATATCCTGCTAGACATGACAAGAACATAAGTTCTCAAGATACATCAGTTTGGCAGCTAGCTGAAATGAGAAGAGAAAGCTATGCTTAGATAGTTTTTATTTATTCGACCGCATAGATGGGGGATATAATAAGTCCCCATTGTAACGTCAGGTCGTAAAAGAAATTATAAAGGGTTAAACGGAGGTGTTGGTGCCAACTTAGGTGAGGGGAAAGTAAAGGAGATTTGGGGAACTTTTGTTAGTGGGTATCCGTAAACATGCAACAGAAATGTCCTGTTGTATTTTTCTCTAATTTCAATCCAACCTCTCAGTAGAAAATACCTATAACAAAAAAAAAAAAACCGTATTCCACAACAAAATGTATTTAAATGGATGTTTTATCAGATGACATGTATTATATACCTAGAAAAAGAGCCGATAGAAAGAATGGGATAACTTAGAGGTAGAACAATTTACTGGTAAAAATTAGGTAAGGAGTGCAGGGCTTATAAAGGGATATGTTTTTTGGGTCAGGTGCTTAATATGAACTCGCCTGGGTGACTTTATATCAAATCCAATCTGATATCAATCATTAAAAAAATTTCAAAAGAAAGAAGATACCTTCACAATGGCCATCAACTAATGTCCGTTTTTGAAAAAGATGACTTAGATGGTACTAATGCAGCGTCACCAAAGTATGCCGTGATTCCTTTCAAACTAGTTTCCATGTAGTTCTCTTCAATCTGCCCAAGAAAATAGTTAAGAGCTAAAGAAGTCTTGGTTTAACAGAACAATTCAAAGTAGCTCACTAGACATGGTATATTTTTCATACAGCAAACCTAGTTACTAATAGCCATCAACAATCCCAATCTCTTAGAAAAGTAAGTCATATAGTGAGACCCACATGCTGTTAAGAATTGCGACAACAAACATCATTGGCTAGAATAAAGTCATATACTTGCCACACCTTCAACGTTAATGGTGGACAAGATAGCCAAGAAAGCTCTTCCACTTGACTTAAGTCCACGTTACGGGGAAGGAACATGATAATGTTGGGAGTTATTTCCTGAGCAGCCTGAAATATCAAATACCTACAGTTACACAATCATAAGTGAACTTAATGTGACAAATCAAATATTTAGAAAGTGCAAAATGTAAATGCCAATTTAGAAACTTAATATGTGAAAGCATTATTCTTATTCTCCCAATATCCTGAACTTAATAGGTAATGGTAGATTTTCTTGGTTCTAGATGGCTTTTAATCAATTAGGATTGAAATCTATGATATTTTAGACCTTTTTTTATTATAATTTTACAAGACTCTAGGTTTACAATTTCCAAATTTTCAATGCTTAAAAGCATGGAGCTAATGGTGGTACTTCTTTAGATTTGAAGAAAGAGCAACCTAGCTTTAGTAAAGCGAGTTAAATCAGGAAGAAAATTATTAGAGTTATTGACGCGGGGGCTATGGGACTAAGCTGATTCAACCTGGTTCGGCAGAAACTCCGAGGTGGGGGATGAACTAATTCAATCCCTCCTCTCTCTTTTATTAGGCGGGAATTATTAGGCGGGAATTATTTCCCGCTTCTTTTTCTGTTTCACTCCTATACATCTATTATAAATATACATGTTTGTGGACTTAGGGTTTAGTTTTTGTGCTGAGTTATCTGTTTGGACAACCGTCGGCGTCCTGTTTCCCTTTCTAAGGTTGTATCCGACGACGAAAAGTTGTTCTGCTGTAACTCGTCCCGAGGTAGTGATTATCAACGACTCCCCTTGCCTCGCAACCATTATGTCGCTACCGCCATCCCATCTCCCCACTGCAGTCCTGCAAAAGAACACGATATTGTTCTTGCAGCCACCTGCTAGCTCCTCCCGCAACCCCTTCCTCTCTGTTGTCACTCATTTTCCCCTTTCGAGAATTTCCTTGCCACAACCCCCCCATAAACCCACACCTGTAGTCACACGGACTCCTCTTTCGCCTTGCAGCCGCTGTTGTCCCATTTATTCCCCTCCTATTGCCTTCCTCCCCTTCCCGTAAAAAGCCAGCCATGACATCCAGCTCCCCTATCCTGTTGTTACCCAATCACAACCCCTACTCAGCCCTTCCCCTGCATCTCTTGCTAACTGCAACCAACCTAACCCCTCCAACTGCAATATGATTGCCTCTCTCGTTCACTCACCTCGCAGCCAGCTGTTGTCAAGCCCCTCCAATCCCCCTCACCTCACTATTCAGCCACCACCTCACACCGTCATCCTTACCCTAGGGTGTTTGTTTATGCTCGTTTTCTTCTATTTCTTGTTTGCAAGTGTCTGGGTTGTAACCGTTTTGCATTTCAGCAATAAAAATTTGCATTTCTATTGTGGTTTGGGTTATCTTTGATATCAATTATTTAATTGAACAAGGAAAGAATTAGTAATATCTTGATCTTTAAAGAGGCAAAAGAACCATAGAACTGATAGTTTGCGACGATCCGACCTGGGCTTAGAATTAATCAAGGCGGGTACAGACAATGAGAATTAAATTTTTTATAACTACCATTTAATAAGTGAAATAGCAACTAAAGAAATTAAATTAAAGCAATACAATCAAATTTACCGCACTAGATTGTTAGCTTCTTCTATAAATATTATCTCTTCGATTACTCATCTTTTAATCAATTAATTACATTTGAAAATTTAACTTAAAAATAATTGTGAGTTAACTAAAGCTAGTAAAGACTGACACACCTAAATTATAGTAATATAAAAAAATAATATGTATGCTAGTTAAACTTTTAATAAATCAGTATAAGATATTTGATAGTTTATGAATATGATCATTTACAATAATTCAAGTTATTCAGGGTTTTACTATATCAATAACATATCAATATCATTTTATATATCTACAATCATAACAGAAACAATGTCTAACAATTCTACAAATTAAGATATTTGAATAACAATATCCTTTTACATTTACATGCACGACAACCTAGCGTTCTCTCGCTAGTATTAGAAAGAGATGACTTTATCATAGTCAAATATGCACATGCAAACAAATTATAACAGACATTATTTAGTACATTCATTCTCATTTGTATAAAAATCAATATATATGTACACAAATCAATAATTTAAACAATACTAAGTATGCATATCACTTAACAATATGACAAAATTCAATAGAATCATAAATCATGGGTATCTAGTGCTACAAATATAACAATAACAATAAATGCATTTAGTCGCGAAGAAGCAAAATATTATTATAGCATAAGAATATGAACACTCACCTCAAAACTGTATGACTTGTCATAAATATTCAAACTCGCTTAATCTCGTCCAAAATAGTTAACTGCCTACAACATCGTGAAAATGTAATTTTAAGTATATCATTAATTATCTTTCATTTACTTTTTTTAAATTTTTTATCAAAAGCATTTATTTTAAGTATTCATGTTACTTTAATTTGATCAACAAAATTAAAATTAAATCAACATTTATAATTAATTTACACTCTAATTTAAGATAAGTAATTGCAGCCTTTATTTTCATATTTGAAATAAATCTATCATATATTTATTATGCAAACTATATAATACATTTTATTAATATTTGAACCTTAATAACTCATCTAAAACTTCAACCGCACGATATTCTTCTCATATGGCTTGATTTCACGGGATCATCACTGTGTGCAATTTTGCTACTTCTCCATCGCACGCAGAGGATGATCGACTCGTTATTCCTTCACCCACACACTAGGGTTCAGTCGAGAGCGATGGGCTTCATACGACAGAAAAAAATCGCAATGACCTCTCGGATTGTAGGATTTAGAAGAGATTGCCTACCTCTCAAATTGTATGTGCTTATCTTTTATATATTCAGAGCTTTAATCGTTGATTTGCTTTCGATGGAATAAAATATATATTATTCCTATCCTAATTTCTCTGGAAAATCATCTTGATTCGTATTAGATGGATACAAACTATTTTGGTTCAGAAAATTGTCTCCTATTCAGATTTTTATAATTCACACACATTCAAATGTGTTGAGCCTTGAACATAGGACTGCCATTGAAGATAAGCATCCTATCACTAGGCAAATGGGTTGTACTTCTTGCGAGCATTCATGCCAAAGTAATATGTTAGATTTTTTTATGAACAAATAACTTGGAACAAACTAAAACTCTACAGTTAGAATATCAAGAGCATATCAACACTAACTACAGAGACACTGAAATGATTGTTTTAGTTATATGCAGAGCTTAATCTGCCACAAAAGTGATTAAATCATCTCATGTTAATCTACAAACTGGGTGAAGAAGTGCACAATTACCGTTTCACTTTTTACTGAGAATAAATAGAGGGATTAAAAATTACAATCTTCTTTCATAGATAGCATGATTGTGTACAGGTCAACATAATAAAAAACTTGACAATGTTTAATGTGCATAGAAACTACAAGGATTGATAGGGAAACATGGGATAAATAAGCATAAGAATTACGGCAAAACTAGTAGAGAAAAATGATGGTGTTCTGCCGGCCTCTAAGGGCAATTTAGTCTTTTGTGCATCTAAGGGCAATTCAGTCTTCTAGTATTTATTATTGTTTAGTATAAAAAGGGCTAATATGCTTAGGTTTAGAGTTATGCATGAGATTGTTATCTTTGAGTCTTAAGGTTAGGATTTGGAAGAGATTTCCTACCTCTCAAATTGTAAGATTCAAGAGAGATCGTCTGTCTCTCAAATTGCAAGTGCTTATCTTTTATATATTCGTAGTTGTAATCGTTGATTTGCTTTCGTGGAATAAAATATATGTTATTCAAGTCCCGATTTCTCTGGAAAATAATCTCAGTTCCTATCAAATGGATGCAAATTATTTTGGTTCAGCCAGTTATGTCCATTCTTCATATTTCTCATTATGAGTTTGTTGAGAGTAATTAACGATGTAAATAAGAACAAAAAAGAAATAAAACTATTAGCATCACCAAAGCATACCCGTCTTTTGGCTTGAGCATATCAAGTGTGAAGGTGTGAATTTTGTTATATGAAGGACCACCCCAAGGTGGTGAAATGAACACAACATCACCCTGTAATAAGCAAAATAATGAACCTTGTTATAACATACATGAAATGTATTAATAAATAAAAAATTAGTTCTACTTTTTCTTTCCTATCTTTATATCCTTCATACTAGGCATGGGTTTTTTCGTATAACTCATACAACCGAATGTGTTGGGCCTTGAACACAAGACCGTGTCATTGGAGATAAGCATCCAACCACTAGGCCAAGTCACTTGTTCACCTCTTACGAGCATTTAATGAAGCGAGTTTTTTTTTTTCATGAACATATAACTTGGAACAAACAAAAAATCTACAATTATTGGTCAATTAATGCTATAATAAACCAACTGAACGTCCCTTATAGGTCACTACATAAAAAAAATTCAAATTTAAATTGTTCTAATAGTAGTTGCTTATATGGCATCTAATGTGGTAACTTTTAAATTAATACAATAGTTCAGTACTCCTTGTTTCTATTGCGCTTCAAATCTCCTACATACTAAGAAAATGGTATTTCATTTGGAAATAGTAATTTATTTATGTCTAAAACAACTTAATATGTGGAATAAGGAGTTGACATGGCATATAAAGAGTAAGAGTCGTTTTATTCAGTCAATTAGAAGTGTAAGGTAAAAGGAATGCATGTTTTAATATTATGAGTTTTGATATGGAGTAAAATAGATCCAATGTTTTTTGTGAGGAATTTGGAAGACCCAATAGCTCATTTCTTGATAAATTCATATTTTGACTAAATTTGGGATACTCGCAATATGTCATCCTTAGCATCAAAGATGACACAGAATAAAAAAACGACTCCTATGACCATGATCCCAACCTTGCACAACTATCTTACAAGACATTGACCTTGTGTCGTCGTCCCACAAGATACCAAACCCATGTCACTATCACTCGAAACCTCAACCTCATGTCATCATCCCACGTGATCAATCCCAACCCGGATCCAACACAACCCTTAGCTCACTTCCACACCACCATCCCTTGTCCCGGGCCTTCTCCAAACCATTGTCATCCAAAATGTCATCCTCGTTGATGCCCGAGTTTTATATTTCAACAGGTTTTTAAAAAGTTAATTTACATTGACATTGTAAAAAATATTGCATTCATGCACTTATAAATTGATGATTTAATAAAAATCAAATTCATCTTGCAACAAAGCAAACACAAAACTGGTCTCCTAGATCAATTTACAACTAACTAGACAACCTTCAAAAAATTATAATGACTGTATTTGGCTCACACTACATTTTCAAACTACAAGAATCTTAAATACTTGCAATCAAGAAGCCCCTAAGGTAATAATTTGTTCATTTAAAGAGGTGACACATTAGGTTCCATACAAAAGCATCTAAAATGGCCATTTTAAAGCATAGCATTTAACTTCAATAGCTAACCATACAAAATCCTATATAACCACCCTTACACAAAACAAATGTGGAAAAACCAGTGCCCCATTAGTTAAAATAAGATGGTTGTATATTTAAATCCATTGTTTTGAACAACATATTTTATGATTTATTCCTAGGTATTCCCAAAATGAAAAAAATAACATGTCTTAAAATAGATCACTTTCCAGGAATCTAAACCCTAAATAATCAAGGAAACACGCCTCGTTGAAAAAAAAAAAAAAAATTACCTTCAGAAAAGGTGCTAGGCTGAAGAAATCCCCAACAAGAAACTCAATCCTATCCTTCACACCATAGATTCTTGCATTCTTAACAGCGTAATCAACCTTTCGTGGATCAATCTCAACAGCAACAACAAGAAATCCCCTGAATGCACCAACCATCAACATCTAATTCAACTCACCAAACAAACTTTCACAACAAACAAATTAAAGCTTCTACATCCTACTCTTCCTCTCGTACCTAGCAGCGAACTGGATAGCATTGCCGCCGACACCGGCAAAGCAGTCGATTACGACTGCGGCACTGGAGAACGCAGCATGAGCGGCGTGAGAGGCCGCAATGGCTTCAGGAGTGACAGAGAACCACGCTTCATCGTCCATACTGATTCCAGCATCGAACATGGAAAAGAGAGAGTAGCGTTGCAGCCAGTACTTGAAGAGGCAGGGGGCGATACCTGCTCTTGAAGTTGTTTTCCTCACTGCGCGTTTCCGTTTCTTTGATTTGAGAACCATAGGCGACGGCTCGCCGTCGACGATGGTGTTCATCCGGCGGCTTCCAGTTGTGAGGGACGAATCAGGTGCGGGAGGGTGCCGGCGACCTGTACGCTGTTTGGGACAAGCTTTAAAAAACCGAACCAAAGCGGCCGGACTCAACGAAACCTAAAAATAATTTTTGCATCAGACCGGCCGAACTAAACTGAGCCCACCCTTCAACCAGCCATCAAACTCGGAAATATTTGCATACGGAATACGCACAGTAGAGTTGTATGCATAATAAACTCTACTTCGTGATTATTAGGAGGTTATTGAGGTATTAACTTCAATAATATATAACCTAATAAACTTCGTATGTTCTATTTCAATGTTACTGATAGGTTATTAAGAGAGTATTGCGGGGTTAATAGAGTACACAAAACTGCATGCCTATTTTGTATGCAAATATTTCCCATCAAACTGAGCTTTCAAACGAATCGTTTTTACATTTATTATTTATTTATTTATTTATTTTTCGAAATCGATTACTAATTGGAGGCTAATTCTTCATTTTATAGAAATATTTAGGGCTTCTTTGGGGCAGCTTTTTTGGTGTGGTGACATTTTGAAAACGCACATGACATGTTTGGGTAAAGTACGTTTTGACAGCTTATGCGTTTTCAAAACGCTGAAAACAGTTTTTTCACACTGCACATATCTAGGTCCAGTAAGAGTTTTCTGGCTGCAATGGTTTTTTCAAAAATATAAAAATTTGTAATAATCACCGCACATAACTTATTTAGTAGATTATTTTAAATCATCTTATCAGCAGATTATTCAATAAGCTGCAGGTGCCCCATACAGACCCTTAGAGTTCCGAAAACGCCATATGGGACAAAAGTTCATGCATCCCTCTCAAATATTATTTATTTACAAATGTAACACGTTTATTTTTAGGAATTTACACCTAAATTTGTGTATTATTTATATTTTTAGGAATATTTACATGCATAACCCTCACATCTTATTTATTTATACATCGAACACCAAAACTTCTATTTTTTATATTTTTAGTAATATTTACATGCATTCCACTCAAATTTTATTTATTTACATATCTAACAATAAAAAATTATTTTTTTATAAATATACCACTTAAATAATTTTTAAAAATAAAAAATTTTAACATTTTTTTAATAAATATAAAGAATTAATATAAAAAGATATAAATAAATATTAATGTTCACTTATTTAATTATTTCAAGCAAAAAAAAAAAAAACCGAACGCGCTCGAACAAATATTTATTCGTGTTCCGCTCCTTTATAAATCGATCCAAAAAAAATTGTATTATTAATTTATTATATTATTATTGTATTATTTAAGTCATATTTAATTAATTTATATATTTATTATGTCATCAAGTTCAACCTCGCTCGAACCAATGAACCTTAAACATTTTCTTCTTCTGGTTTGATGTTGGGATAGAGTAAATTTGAAATTTTATTTCATAAAATACCAATGCCAAATGAAAATAAGAGTATGCTTAAGGCATACCTCAGTGTGTTGTCATTTGTTGCACTTTGTTATCTGATTGGGCTAGTCTAAGCTCCACGAAGTCCATTCTACATTTAATCAAGTTTGGGGATGCTTGAGTCGACAGATTCGATGAACTCCAACTAAGGGAGGCATGGCTTTGACATTAATTTTGGTAGTTGTGAGTGTTTTGAGTGCTTGAAGTTCAAAAAACACCCATTGGTTGAAGTTCCCTAAATGAGTTGAGCATTTGGCATGGGCTGACCATGGACTTTGATATATGAATTTTCCTAAGCTATATGATTGATCAATGGAATGTTGTCAATTATTCATGATTTTTTTTGGCAAAGATCTCCACTAAACGAAATATGGGGAGTGAACCAATTTCAACCAAATATTTAGAGTAGCTTGGTTAAGGTTAAAACATCCATTAGCATTTGCCCAATGCAATGCTATGGATTGAATTTGGTTTTTTTTTTGGATTTAGAGCAAATTTAGGTGCTTGGTTGGGGCGGCTTAGCCTAAATTGGGTTCAATTTGGTTGGGTCACTTGGGCAAATCACTACGGACCTAAAGAGCTTATTAGCAAAGTTATATTGCATTTATTCCTGATTGGTTAGGTTGGGTTTAATGTGACCTATTTGGGTCAATTTGGGCCAAGCATGCCAATTGGATAACTTGGGCTCTAAAGGGTGAGGGTTATGTTCAATTAATGGTTGTGAGACTTTTGGAATGCTCGATTTGGCTTTTGGCTCAATGTGGTCTATTTAAGGCATGTTGGACTCAATATGGTTATGTGGAATAATTATCCAAATTGGGCACCATGGGGGATTGGCTTTAAGTTCAATTAGTGGCTTGAAATTTTTTTTAATGTTTACTTGATTTAAGTTGAAGTTAATATAATTTTGTCTTAATACAATATAGTGGTCACATTGGTTCAAATGACCAAATTCATTACAATGGGCCTCAAAATTGAACTTGAATAAGGTTTAATTAGTGAGATTAAGATTTTATAAAAGTTTTTTTTTAATAAATTTTGGTTCATTTAAATTTGGTTCAATGTGAAGAAAATGGGTGACATTTTTGACCTAAGTTTAATTAAAAATTTTGAGCTTCCAAAATATTTAATTTCAATTAATTTTAATTCTAATTGAATTTGTTTCAACATGATTCAAATGTCAAGTTGGGCCTAGTAGATGACTTGAGCCACTTTGTGGTTAGTTTGGCTTGATTTTGGCTTTAGTTCAGTTAATTTTGATTTAAGAAATGATTGAGCATGTTTGGTTTCAATTGTTCCAAACTTTAAGTGAATTGGGTTAATTGACATAATTAGTCTATTGATTACCAATTGACTTCAATTATGGCTCAATTGATTTAGGTTTAGTTTAAGGGAAAATTTGACCTGTTTTATTTTATTCAATTTTGGATTAAGGTTTTTTTATTTCATTCAATCTATTTAAATCAAGTAGACCCACTAATACAAACTAGGCTCAAAACTTTAATTTACATTTTAATTAACTAGGTTGAGTTTAATTTATATTAATTTTTTATTTAATTTGATTTAAATTGGATTTTGATTGGTTAGGGGAGAGTTTAACCCAATTATCTATTAAATGGATCATATTTGGGTCATATATATTTTCAAGTAATAAGGTCATCATCATTCAGTTTCAATGATATTTGTGTACATATATGTATCATGTCACCTACTTTGAAGCTATTAATAACATAGTGATATTCATGATTACTTATTTGACAAACTATAATCCATGATATTCTACTTTGTATATTCAACACACAAATATCAAAAGCTCAAGCATACCTCATTAAATATGATTCAATTGTTATTATTAAATTTTTATATTTTAGTTTATATACTTATAATCAATTTTGTCAATCAACCCTAAAATCGAGATGAAAAACACCAACCAAAGAAAATGTAATGATTCAAGTAGAGTAAGCATTCTGTGAACTTGTGGGCTTAACTAGTTAATATACTTCTCTTGAGTTAACACACAGTGCAAATAGACACAAAATTCTGTGTTTTATAAAAAAAAATTTAATAGTTATTTATTACACAATATTACCAATATTATTGATTTATCAAATATGTGTTGCATGAATAAAATTTGTTATATTAAATAAAGGTAAAATGCAAGAAAAATAAAAAAAATGCAAATAAAAATTCATGTCTAAGAATCTATGGCTACTTGTGTAATTTATTAAGAATATAAATATGAAATCTATTGAAATATGTATATGAACTAACAAAATTTCAGTGGCAAGATTGATACTTCTATAAGATATCTAATTGCTTGTAACAGATAATAAAGACAGTGTCCTAAATAAATAAGGGTATGTTTTAACTCTTTGGTGAGTGATATATAACTCCAAATCTATTTGAGATTCAATTACAATAGCCTTATAATAATAAAAAAAAACAAATATAATTTAGAATTGTAATAAATAAATAACACTAGATAACACAAGGCTTAATCTACTCAACTCAACAACATTCTTTGATGATGCATTGAGAGTCATTGTTTAAACAATTATGATATAGGTCACCCCAAAATTAATCTTACATAAATTTTAGTATGATGGTATTAAATTCAAAACTAAATTGTAACTTTATTCAAATCTATTGTTTCATAAAACATAAAAGGAAATAAATTGCAACTAATAAGGTATTTTAACCATATCTAAAGTTATGTTTATGGTTATGAAAAAGCATAATATACATATACTGAAATGAAAATGACATCAACTTGAGTAATAAGAATTAAGGAGGAGAAAATATAGCAAATTTTTTATGAGTACAAGAGTAATAATTTAATTACAATAAAGTTAAAAGGATGATAAAATAATGATGGAATAAGAAGAAGAGTACCTACAACTATAGGTTAGAGGAGAAAAGCAATCAGTGAATTTTGATTAAAGGAGAAGAGGGAAGAAGAAAAATATGATATAAGCTCTATTGGCAACTCAATCAAATAGGTAAAGAGTTGAGAGAGGGATGGTTGCATGAACTAAAGGGCTTGATAATTGCAAAAGAAGAAGAGAAAATAAGTGAGAGATTGTATAGGATAAGGGTGATGAGGGTTGATGACAATGGATGGTACAAGTGAATGAGTGCATATCCTAGCTCTTGATCATTCATATATTATGAGAGAAAGTGGCCATGATTGTGGGAAGCCATGAGTAGTAAAAGAGGACTGGTGGTTCACATGATCAAGTTTAACGTTATGATGAAGAAAACTTGGCTTAGGCAAAGAGGCATTGGTAGCTTAGAATTAGACCAATCTTTTATATCATTTCAGGTTAGTCTGTTAAGTATTCCTTAAACAAACTTAATCTCCATCAGCTTAATTTTGGAATAGCTATAGGGACTTTGCAGTCATCTCTTATTCAACCTCCTACATTGCTTCATTACTTCATACGTTGATTGGTTATTCTAAAATATTTTGAAAAAGAAATCAATAATGAAGTTAACAACTTTTCTACATTGATAATCTGATAATTCAAACACTTTGGATACAAAATATACATCATCATTATTCATATTAGACCATCAAAAATTTTCTTGAGAACTTGATGCAATTTTGTAATCCCTATTTGAAAAAAATAGAGCGGTGTTTTTCATGAAATTTATCATATTAAAGTCCCTTTTGATTTAGGATGCAAAATTAATCTTTAAATATTATCAAACCTTTTTTTAACCCATTTTGAATTTGTTCTTTATACTACACCAATTTTCCATCTTCTAACCTAGCTATTCAAACTTGATCTACTATTTTGGATTTAATAGTTTTGTGATATATAGCTGCAATGGTGCCTAAGAATGCAATTATCAAAGTGAACTCCTTCCATCTTAAGTGTTAGTCATCAGCCAAGAGTGGTCATCAAAGCTAAGGAAGTTAAGAAATTTTTGCTTAAATCAATTGTTACCACATTAACCTTACTTGGCTAGTACTGTATGTAAATCAAAGTTCTTCATCAACTCAAGGCAATGCATCTATCTCATGTTCCAAACTTTCCGAGTAAAGATGTATTTCAAGTTCTTATAATCAGTGGAAATTTCACAACAAACACAATATATATTGGGTGTATATTTCTTCTTTACTATCTTTTATTTGAACTCTCAATAATTAGTTCAGAATCTCATGCTTTCATCTTTCTTGTTCTCAAATATGACTGGTGCCCACAATGTGAATTGCTAGGTCTAATAAAACTATCATTAAGTAATTCCTACAACTAAACTTTAAGCTCTTGAAGTTTAATAGTTTTCATACAATACAATGCCAAAAAATTAGAATGATATCCAAAATTAAATCTATTGAGAATAATATCTCATAATTAGGAGATAAGCTAGACAAATCCTTATAAACTATATCAACAAACTAATGAACCACTAAAACACTAAATTTTGTTGGCATGTACTATATGAGCAAGAAAACTAACACACCTATAAGAGATTATCTTATGAGACATAATTGTTTATATTAGATATGGGATTGCCCATTGCTAAAACTGAAATGAACTATCCCAATTGTACATAAGTTTATTGTTCTCTTATAATATTTTATAGTAACATGTAGATAGATAGTTAGTCATACTTAATATTGCTTCAAAACCAATTAGTGAAAATAAAATGAGTATAGCATGCATATGCATGTCATTAACAATGATGTCACAATCAAGAACATATTAAATAATAGTCATGAATGAATTAAATGATATAGTAATCAATATATGCGATTACAATTATAAACTTGATGCACTAAATAAAATTTATTTTATATGAATGAATGCAATATATGTTAATAAATGTCAAATCAACAAACTAATAAATATATGTCAAATAAAACCTTTTTTAATCTCTTAACAATAGAAACAATACTCATCAATATATTAAAAGGTTCATGAGCCTCCTACCATAATGTCATTGTAATTGGTATTATACCATTCCCTACTATTGATATGACATTGGATAATGATGATGCTGCAAGTAATTTAATGCATATGAGCATTGCTGATAAGGATGGGATGCCAAAAAAATATTATGATTGTTGCTGAGGCTAAAGATATTATGATATATGCTTCTTATTTATCATTTTGCTTTTGTTATTGTGCTCTATCGGACTTTTGTCACACATTTTTATGCTTCTTGAAATTAATTTGTTGTGCAGTTGCCAGACAAGATTATTCTGAAAGTCACAAGTGAATAATCATTGACCTTTGTGATCAAGACTGTAATAATTAAAGCACTGTTTGATGGTTATGTCGCAAGTTCCTAGGTGTCATTTCCTATAATGAACAAAATAAGACTTATTCATTGATTTTTGTGTTTGCTGCTTCTTATGCTGCTTCATCTAAGAACTCTCATTTGCTTGTGCGTCTATATTTTTCTATTTTCCTACACGCTTCTCTTCAGTAGTTTTGATTTCTAGCTTTACATGTATGAAAGACTCTACTAGCTTTCTATAGATTGTGCACTTGGTAGAAGATAGTCAGTTTTATTATTTTCTGTCAGGTAAAAAAAAATTTCTAATCTCATGCCAACTAATCAACGATTGAATCTGATGATTCAGATAAGATGGATATCATATTCTTGAACAAACACAATTCATGGTTTTGATTTTCCTAAAGGAATAACATCTTTAGGATTTCCCAAGGAATCACCACATCAAGTTCATAGCTATTGCAAAGATAACTCTCTTATTAATCATTAACACCTTCTTGTGGCTGAGTTGTAGCTATGTTCACATTGTGGTTCTTGAGTCATATCATACATCAATGTCTATTTTTAATGTCATGTAATTATGCATTGAATCCAATTAGTCCCATTTGGCCATTAAATTTTGAAGGACGAGTCTTCAAAAATTAATTTTTCACTTGATATATCATACACATATTAATAATCATAATAAAATGGCTAACTTCAATCCTATCAAAGACAATTGGGGTGCATATTATGCAGGTTGAGTTGCTTATTATGTTAGTTGAATTGGTTGTGCTAACTGAGTTAATAGTGGATTGACTAAATTGCTCCATTCAGTGTGACAACATAAACAGGCCCTTCTTGGTCGCCATAGAAGGTGTCATCACCCAAAGGACAGACATGAGAATTGTTATCTAATTCCTCTTGGACCATTCAACCTTCAACTCGGTAGGTTCAAGATAATCTTATTGGTTGCCATGACTTGCCTATTTGTCTGAGGGTGATGCACGGATGCAAACTTCTAGTTGATTCCCTGACTATGGCAGAAATATCTCACTCCCCGATCCATAAATTGTCCTATTGTCTATGATGAAAAGCAATAGTAGCCTGTAATGATAGATCAGATCCATCTAGATGAAATTCCAAACAACCTCTATAGTGATCCAAGTGGCACTTTGGCTTAGACCCACTTGAAAAAACAATCGGTAGCAATCAGAAAGAATTTTTACTACCTCTTATAAGAGAAAAGGCCCAAGGATGTTGAATCCTCAACCGACAAAAAAGCCATGAACTGAGCATAGGCTGCAGTTCGTGTGCTAGCTGATGTTGTAGTGGTGCATACTTCTAACAATAGTTGTAGTTCCTGGAGAATTCCTTGACATCTTCTTGAAGTGATGGACAGAATTAACCATGTCTAAGGGTGCAAATGAGCCGAGTTGGCTCAAGCTCGGCTTGTTAACAAAATCACCGACTGAGCTTATCCAGCCCATAAGCTCGAGCTCAAACTTGAGCTTGTTTATTAAACAAGCTCAAGCTCGAGCCCATCTCGGCTTGGCTCGTAGGCTCGCAAGCTTGTTCTATTAGTCTACCACTAGTCATTTTGATGCATTTTTTGGTGATATCCAGCTGCCTCCACCTCCTCCTCCTCCTTCGCCCACCAATACCTTCTCCGACGAGCTCCCATGACAATTGATTTTTTAGTTCGAGTTCGTGAGTCATCTACCACCGATACAAGCCGAGATTGAGCTCAAGCTCACAATTTTCCAAAAAAGCCAAGCTTGAGCTTGACTCGACTCGTTTTCACCACCCATTAGCTTGAATATATATATTAGAATCAAGAGAGATTTGAGCGGCCATTTTTGTGGATCTCATCCTATTAAATAATCAAGATTTTAGAGCAATTTAATTGAATTCAAAACTTAAAAATCTATCACATAAATCTAAAGGCAAATTTCAAATTGAGAACATTCACAATGACAAACTAAATCATCCAAACTTCTAATTTTAGCTATTTTATAGCTAAATTACATGCTTCGATGAGACGAGCCCATTAACATCAGAACTGATCCAAATCTGACTTCCAATGAGTCTAAAGTAAGCAATATATGAATGGTGGGAAAATTTTAAGTTCTTAATTAGATCACAAATGATCTCCAAATTTTACATAATTAGTGTCAAATCATTTTGATAAAACTAACCATAAGAGCCTAAGATTATTTAATTCAAAAATCATTAAGGCTTTCAAATAAATTAAATAGGTATCATGATCAGTAGGATCACATTAGCTCATCTTAAAGGGCTCTTTGAGAATTTGATGAAAATAATCATAAGCCACTCTAGAAAATTTATGAATGATGAAACTTTCCAATTACTATTATTTTACTGATATTAATTGCCTTGTATTTTTTAATTAAGAACATCATTCATGTGTACAATTTGGACCTAACTAAGCCGTTTATGTAAACCTTGATTTTTAATATTGTAGGACTTAGCTTGCCAAGGCAGAAAAGGACATTATAATCTCTCTTAAATGTCTAGCCTGAAGGACAAGAAAGCTTACACATTGACAAAATGGAATTGCATTTGGCATATGTTTTGTGTGAAAGGAAAAATTAAAAAAATAAAAAATCTAAATTCCGAATCTAATATCATTCTTTAGCTATTTAAACAAGAAGATGAATCTAAAACATTATATTACTAAAAATATTTCCATTAGCAGCCATAATAAACAAGAACATGATTGTCTGCAATGGGAGTTAACTTTAAGCAAGCAAAATTCAGAGTCCAAAAAATGAAACCTTGTGATAGAACCGGAGGAACTAAAGCTTGAGAAACAACTAACGGAAACGTTGATAAAGCATTCTAAGATCCCTACAATGAATGCAGGTCCATGGAATCAATGGAGGATCTAAACAGCAAGAATGCGCCCACTTAGCCTGGCAGATGTGGCAGCTCAAGAGAAGATCCTCTGGCTCACGATTTTCACATTCAAAACAAATCGCATCTGAGGGCTTGATATACAACACACACACACACACACACACACACACACAAAAAAAAAGAAAAAAACTTTAGCAATGGGGAAGACTACAGTGAATAAAAGCTTGATACCAGATGAAAAGTAATAAAAAAAAGACTCTGAATTCTTACTGAGGGTCTAGAGTTGCTATATATGTTGCCTGGAAGACGAAAGAAGTTTGGTTTTGAAGAGCTACAGGGAATGGTTTGGGAGAATATCTTTTGCTCGGAAGAAGCTAGATCCTCAAATTTTGTGATGCTGGTGAAATTCGCTTTGCAAAGAGGGCATGCCGATACCTTTCCTTTTGAGGCCTGGAAAAAGTATTCTCATCTGTTAACCAAAGCCAAAAAAGTTTGGACATTCGGCAGTTCCCACGGAATTTGATGAAGCCAAGAAGAAATAAAACTCTAATTGCACAGATGTAATAATAAACACATTAAAAGTATGGGGAAGAAATTGAGAGAGAGAGAGGGAGAGATCATACCATACAATCAGCCCACTCCTGAATGCAGGAATAACAGAAACGGTGTCCACATGGCAAAACTCCTCTTAAAGAGCAAAATTCTGTCCAACAGATCACGCATGACGGTTCTGTCTGCTGACCTAGACCGCTAGGTGCACTTGATGCATCGCAGTCACTTTTTTCATCTTTATATTCTCCCGCTTGGGAAAGGTCATTTGCTCTTACTTCTACAGAATTTGCTATTTTCGAATCAATGTTAACGTCAAGTACATGGCAGCTATCAGAATTGTCTGAGTGTACCAAATTAGGGAAGTTATTTGGCTCTAAAATGTCTTCTTCATGCCCTATTCTTCTCCTATCTGAAGCTTTTTCTAGAGAAGGTGATGGAGACTGGTTACTCAGCTTATTAAGAGCCACAGATAGATATTATTAACAATCAGGAGAAAAAAATCCCACACTACGTTGGAATATTTCTCACAATTTTAAATTGCACAATGAAAATTTACCAGGTTCTGTGATTTTGACCGCGTGATTACTTTCATCAGTAGGTTCAGCATGAGTTTTGCCAACAGCATCATCATGGACGTTTCGCTTGTGCCTTAATCTTGTTGATGAACGAGAACTGCACCCAGGCTATCCAAAGGAAAACAATGTGCAATGAGGCTCAATTAGAAATGAATTTTGATTTTATAGAAATTGCATTGCATTGGATTATTAATCTTGAGTCATTAAAAGTGAAGGCAAGGTACTTAATAGCCTAAAAAATAACATTACAGTAAGTTCATCAGCTCAAATCATGGTAATCCATATCTTTTTCACATTGTACCATGAATCACTTATAAATTTTGTATCAATATCCTTTACGAATGTCTTTGGTGACAAAATGTTAAAATTTTAACATATGACGATATTTTATAACATGTAGTACTAATTAGGAAAAAAAAAAAAAACTCATACTCACAGTAGGAGAATGTCCAAATATACATGCAAATGTCTTTTATGTTTGTCAATTATATTTCTAAACTACATTAATTATTTCCCAGTGAATTATTAATCAACGTTTGTGGCATGGCATGCATTGAATACTTAGCATTTATGAAGAAGGGGATTGTATGCCACCCCACATTGATAATCACGATTTTTTTAGGCCTTTCTGCACTGTCTCTCATCAGCGAATGCAATATAATGTTTGGGAAAGAGGTACAGGTAGTCGGCCCGCGCGAATTCTGTGGATCAGTGGAGATTCCTCTTGCCATGGGATCAGTCCTGGTTCTCAAAGAAAACGGGCAGATTTAGTAAAGCACTGTGTGTCAGGAGTTCCACAAAGAAGAATATCAATTACTTTCAGAAAAATGTATGACAATAAAACGCCGTTTGGATATCAGCCTGATCCAGAGCTTGAAGGACTTCGACCCTCAGAGTTATGAGAAAAGCACGCCTCTATGTGTGTGTGAGGGGAATTTTGTTTCGAAACATACCTTAGAAGGGCGGGTTAGTCTTTACATAACTCCAAGAGGTCAGAAGAATGGATATGAGATTAAAAGTCTACATTTTGTTTCGATTAAGTTCATTTTACGATAAGATTGTATCTCGGCATTTCTGATTTTGAAGATTAATGAAGTTTCCTTTTTGCCACAACATTCGATTGATTTAAAGCCGTCAAACTGAACTTTGATTCAGGCTTGAAATGAATAAGGAACAATACAAACTAAAATTAAAGATCAAATAAATCTCAACATTAAAATGAAATGAAACACAACACCGAACCAAATATGCAAAACAATAAAAATCAAAACTTTGAACATCACTTCAAATTTCAACCTGGTCAGGAACTCTGGGTCATAGTGCTCATGTGAATGAGGCTTGTCTGGTTCTATGGAACCACATCTCTTATCGCATATACATTTTCTTCGATCACCTCTTGAGATTGATTTAAGTCCCCGATATTATTTCCCAATGTGACAGACTTTTTCCTTGAATTTGGCATAATTTCTTTAGCAGTTATCAATTTTTTTGACTAGATCTAGCTCGAATGTAATGTCCCCAGCGGTTTTCCGAGTTAGTTTAGACCGCACTTCACAAACTTCTACATACATTCTCCACACTGCACAAATTGTCACAAACTCCACATAGAGTTTCACAAAATTCTGCGCTGCAATGAATTCCTACATGCATTTTTTACAACTCCCCTAAATTCTACAAATTCCATAAGAATTTAACAAACTTCTCATAGATTTTTCACAAGATTCAAAAATCAAATTCTCGAGGATAGGTGTGAGTCCCTGAAAGCGGCATCCTATTCTCATATTTCCTCCGAGATAGGTGTGAGTCCCTGAGTCTATGAAAGCGTCATCCTATCCGAGGTAGGTGTGAGTCCCTGAAAGCGGCTTCCTATTCTCATGTTTCCCAAAAATTGGTGCAAGGATTCTGATTCCTTTAACTCCCACATATATTCTACAACTCTCCAGAAATTCTCATAAATCACACAATTCATAAACTCCAAATTTCCACAACACAAAATTAAATTGACAAATAAATCAAGTCCTTTCATACCCATTGAAAATCTTCAAAAAAAAATTCAGTGCACTCTTGCCTTTGGGTTGGGAACTCTCCAGCGGATGTCCTAACTCATGCATTCACAAAATCTTTCTCGAGTTATGGGTTCCCGATTAGGAACTCAACTCAAGTTCAATTGCATATCAAGTTCAATCTTTGATCGGTCTACTTAAACAATTCTTTGGTTTGTTGATTCATTCGATCAACACCAATACGCGCGGTGCTCGATCAGCACACCACACCTATTGGGGGTCCATTTGTTGACCTCATTTTGAGGTCATAACTCTTTTCCTTAGGATCCTAGGATTTAGTTCTAGGGATTCCTATTGACTATCTTAGAAAACTAGTATTGAAATCCATTCCCTTAGAAATTTCAGCCCAGTTCCTATTTTTCTTTTGATGTCTCGCATTGATGATCTCAAAATCATCGTCGTTTGATAGAGTGGTTAAGGACTATCATGTGAAGACTCAAGAAGAAGTTCCCAATAGAATCTCAAGCCCTAGGAAAACCTCTTCAGGACTTCATCATCACGCACACATACAAAATTCACTAAGTTGCACAAGATCGTACTAGAATTGAGCTTAAAGAAATTGTAAAAATGCGAACTTCTCCGGACGACCTCCAATGACGAAATGGAATGTGCCAACGTGTCCGGGACATCAATTTTAGCTAGAAAAGACAATCATATTGTTATAATTTCGCACACGAGAAAATTGCACGCAAATCGATGAATTCGTCAAAACAACCTCTAACGACGAAACAGATCACTCCAACGTGTTTGAAACGTCAAAATTACCAAAAAAAGGACACTTGTTTTGTTATGTTGTGACACAAATAAAAAATGTACAGATCAAATTTTTTATTTTTTTTGAAATATTAAATACTTTTATATTTATATTATTACTTATAATATTAATTTTAATCCTAAACCTTCTTTCACCTAAACCACGCTAACATCCCTCCCCACTCAATCTCGCGGCTTGATCGAAGCCCTAGCTCCCGCGTCTCCTCTGCCATTCGCAAACAGGCTCGCCCTCCTCTTCTCCCACACGTGACATTCCTCTACCCCCACATGCGGCATTCCTCTGCCATTCGCGCACGCAGCTCGCCTCCTCGAGCTTCGCATGACCGGGCGGCTCACCAGTTGGTGTCCACCTCGTGTCCGACCCTTCTTTTTCTCGAGGTTGTATTTCCTCCGCCCTAAATGCATTTCTCCTCTCCCTTTACCTGATTCGACCACCAGCGAGGTTGGTAGATGGCTGCTCCTCTTTCTTTTGCATATAAAACCCCACCTTGGGGAGGTCTTTAGGGTTGGCCGAAAATTGAAAAAAAAAAAGGTGGAGGTGCTGCTGGAATTTTGGCTTAACGTAAACTTCTTGTTCAGTTGCTCGACATTCCTTCTGGGCTACTCGGTACTCTTGCTTGTCGGTTCCATATTCTTTCTTGGTTGTGTGTTTGACTATCAAGGGTTGTTGAAAATTTTGAGAGGAAAAGGAGTTTGAGGTGTTCATTGGCTGTTGTTTCTCGAAGCTTTTGGAAAGAGAGTTTCTATAGAAGTTGTTTGCTTAAAATTGTTCTACAGTTTTACTTTGAGTCTGCATTAAGAGGTATTTCTCCTCTTTCCTCTAACCTGCATCACTCGGATTTGCACCGGAAAATATTTCTTCTCTTTTATAGCATGTGGAAATAAAAGTTTACGCCTTTTTTTTTAGATCTAATCATGGAAAGCTTCTTGAATCAATAAGATGAAACGTAAAATGGTTGTCTTCTCTTACTTTCTGATTCGAAATGCATGATAAAGGAAATTTTGGAAAACTCCAATTGTTGCCATGTGATGACATTTGCTTATCTAGAATATGTGATAGAAATGAAATATTAATGCTCTTTATTATCATTATTCCTGTTCAAGTAAATGTTAATGCTGACACATGTTGGCTTTAGGGATTCATTTATACATATTTGTTTCCTGACATATGTTGGTTGTAATATTTTGAGACATAAGGCTTTATGAGATTTGACTTTGATGGCTCTATTTGCCCCATTTGGTGGGCTCGGTTCTGGCTTCTTCTGAGTTGGATTTTAGCTGAAAGTTTTGTATTGTTTCTTTCCCATTTGGTGGGCTCGGTTTTGGCTCATTCTGAGTTGGATTTCAGCTGAAAGTTTTGTACTGTTTCTGCCACTTTGTTGGGCTCGGTTTTGGCTCCTTCTGGGTTGGATTTTAGCTTAAAGTTCTGTACTGTTTCTGCCCCTTTGTTGGGCTCGGTTTGGCTTAGATTGTATTCTTTTCCTTAGCTCTTATGTTTGGCTTGGTTTTGTCTAAGATCTAGGCTCAGTTTGTCTTGGAGGTTTATCTGTTTTTGCCCCCTTTTGTTAGGTTTAGTAGAGCTGAAATTTTGTTTTATTTTATTCCACTTGCTGGACTCGATTTTGGCTGGAACTCTATTTATGTTTGTCCTTTCCTGCTGGGCTCGGTTCACCCTTTATGGCTCCCTGTTTTATCCTTCTTGATGGGCTTGGTTTGCCCCTGTGCTGGGCTCAGTTTTGCCCCTAAGATGGGCTCGATTTTGCTTTGAAATGGTTTAGTTTTGCCCCTGTGTTGGGCTCGATTTATGCCTTGTGATCATTTGTTGGGTTAGATTTTACTTTCGGGTTGGCCCTATGTTGAAAAATGTTTCGGGCTTAGTTTTGTTTTGGCTTGGTTAGATGTTGTTTCTAGCACAATATATGGTTTGCTTTGTGGCCCTGTGTTGCTTTTCTGGGCATTGAATCTTTCGGTTGGGAGCTTCCCAGTTGGGTTGGAGAATTTATATCTTTTTAGATTATTTGCACGATCAGATATCGTGCGAATGTAAGTCCTAAATTCTAAAAAGAAATTGCAGGATTAAACATTGAATAACATTATTTCAAAGACATAAAGTCAAATAATAGGATAGTTGGGAGGTTACCGGGGCTTTTCCTCGAATCTGTGATATCCCCTACTCTTCATTCATTTGGATTCCTTAAAAATTACTGTTCCTATTTGGATCATTCCTATTTGATTTTCTCATGTCCAGTCTTAGAAACCTAAACTTTGAAATCTTGAAGACAGAACCAATGATCTTAATCGAGAGTTTTCTTAAGTGATCTCGGTCAATTGATATGTAATTAACTATAGGAGTTTGACTCTATAAGGAACTTGGAACCCAGGTAAAATAAATCCTATCTGATCCTTATATTAGGTAGGGGAACTTTTGTTGACCTCATTTTTGTGAGGTTTTGTCTTCTCCTCCTTAGAGCCTAGATTCTGGCTCTAGAAATTCCTATTGACCATCTTAGAAAACTAGAATTGAGACTCACTCTTCTAGAAATTCTAGCCAATTCCTATTTTCCTTTGATGTCTAGCATCTTTGGCACAAGACCATCGTCTTATGAACGAGCGGTTATGGGCTATTTTGCGAAGCTTCAAGGAAAAGGTTCCAAATAGGACTTCAAGCCTTAGGAAAACATTGTCACAACCTTTTTCGTCACATACACACATCAAATACACAAAGTTCACGAAATTGCGCGAAATCGGACTTCAATTAAGCCCAAAGGATGGATGAAAATGTGAACTTCTCCGGATGACCTCCGACGGCAAATTGGACCGCGTCAACGCGTCCGGGATACCCATTTTGGTAGGCAAGGACACCCATATTGCCATATTTTCGACACGAGAAAATTGGCACGCAAATCGATGAATTCGTCAAAACGACTTCCGGTGGCGAAACGAACCTCACCAACGCGTCCGGAACTTCAAAATTACCTAAAAATGACATCAATTGTTGCTATGTTTTGATGCATGGGTGAAACACAAATTAAAATTTTATTTTTCAAAATCTTAAATATTTTCTTAAATCATATTTAACCTAACATTATTTAGGTTTTCACTGGCTCGCTTAAACCCGATTAAAACACTCCATACGCTCGATCGAAGCCGCTCCTCGCCCGTGCCCTAGCTCCCACGACCGCTCCTCGCCCGTGCCCTAGCTCCCGCATCTCCTCTGTCATCCGCGCATGAGACGACTCGCCTCCTCACACACGGCATTCCACTGTCGATTCGCATACGCACGCATCCTCCTCGAGTTCCTCTCAACCGAGCAGCCCTCCAGCGATGGAACTCCACCTGACCGACCCTTTCTCTGCCCCAGGTTGCATTTCCTCTTGCATTAAATCTTTCTCCTCCTCTCCCTTCACTTGATTTGCTGGCTAGGGTGGCTGGTGGGTGGCTGCTCTTCTCCTTTCTTTGCTAATAAAGTCCCATTTGGGGAAAAATTTAAGGCTAGCCGAAATTTGAAGAGTGGGGGAGGTGCTGCCAAAGTATTTTCTAACTTACATTTTTCTTCTCATCTTTTGTGGCTTGGGAGTTGTTAAAAAAAATTTTGAGGAAGAAAGAAAAAGCTCTTGAGGAAGAAGAGTATTGTCGGAATCCTCTTTAAGCTAGAAATTTCAAAAGCTTGTGACGTGGAGCATTTGTAGTGGTCTTTTCTTTAGTCATTCTTATATTTTTATTTCAAATCTGCTGAAAGAGGTATTCTTATTCCTCTCCTCTGTTTTTGTTGTCTTGCTCGAGATATGCCGTTGGAAATCTTGAAATAAAAAAAATGTTTGCATGAATATTCACTTAGGGTAGTGAGAAATGAAATATACACATATGGATTATTTTTTTATTTTCTTTAATTGAAGCATTTGAAAGAATGGTTAGGATAAGGTAGAAATGCACCTTTATTCCTTTATGAATGTCTATGGAAAAGCATGTTTGAGGGCTATCTCTATTATTTTCATTGCTTGAAATGTTAGAAAGTAAGAAATGCATGTTGAAAATTATTTTATGAAGTGAGAAAAATGCATTTGGGGCTTAGGTAACCTATCTCTTCACTTTCTATTCAATCAATGCCCTTTTGAAACGCATGAGATGCACGCGT
>NEWO01000008.1:82767-122545 GCA_003013225.1 Phalaenopsis aphrodite
TAGAAATTATGTTTGGGAGCTCATTTCTCACTTCTCTTGTTGCCCCATGATGAAATACATATTGGATATCATTTTTTGAATGCTAGAAATTATGTTTGGGGGTTCATTTCTCACTTCTCTTGCTGCCCCTTGTTGAAATGTATGCTGAATTTGAGTCTTGGTTTTGGGTTGATGCCTTAGCCGTGAGCTTCATATACAATTAGTTGGATTTGAATTTTTTTTTTTTTTTGGGTTATTGCCTCACCCACGAGCTTTTGATTAAAATTGAAGTTGAAAGGCTTTGATAATAATATGATTTTTAGAGGTATAAAAGGATGTTCCCTATGAATTGTTATCATATGTTTTATGAAATGTAGAAAGCTCTTGAAACTTTATTTTGAGTTTGATATAAATTGAAGTCATGATGGGTTTGCAAATCCATAAAAGCGCCACTTGGAAAAGATATCCTTCCGGGATTGATCCGATTATTTTCATTTTAACAAATTTAAATGTTTTAGACCGAAACATTCATGAGTTTTATTGATTTAATTTGGTTTTAAAAATGGATCGGTCTCATTTTCGTTCATTTTATTTTATTTTATTTTATTTTTTTTTAAAGGTCAAGTTAAAAATGAGAATTTCCGATTTAATTGAATTCAGAAATGATTTATAATCTCAAGGAAATATGAGAGAAAGAGAATATGAGAGAAAATTGAAATTGAAATTTGAATTTTTGGGATGATATAATCTAAAGAGGAGACAGGGTAGCGAATAATCCACATTTTCTTTTACATAAGAAAAAATAAATTGCAAATTGGAAGACTAGTTGGAATCAGAAGAAATGAGAATTTAGATAACGATTGAGAGATTAGTGGACTTACTCTTAGATCCTTAAGCTTTGAATCAATTTAAAATCCAATTCATTTAACTAGGATTGAAGCACAACTCACAACTCTTTGCCAAAAAACTATGAGTTGACCCCTAGGTTTTAGGAGTTTGGTAGCAAGCTAAGTTGGATCTATAGACGTTTGAGGGTTAGTGGAAACACACTTAATTGAGATTAAATACCTTAGGACACTTCAAGTTTAACCCAAACTGCAGACATCCTAGATTTCAGAAGCACAACCTTGAGAGATAGTTTATCATCCTAATTTTCAAATGACCCTAAGATATCCAAACATCTAACCTCAGATTAGAAGATAGGTGGGACACTAGACACGAGATTGCACTAGATTGTGACTCATGACTGATTTAATTAAATCAAATAATGAAATTCTTACCTTAACTTGACCAAAACTGAAACCCAATGCTCCGGGATTTGAGTCTGTCCTATATTCAAATCCTCCTGGCAATTTGGGACATTCCAATATCACATATAAATTTCCTATTTTTGGTTCTTTATATGTGGTATGGTATTTCATTTTATTTGTTTATCTTTTCCCTGCGATTTACCTGTTTCTATTAAGTCTTTTTCATGTCATACTTCCCTCTTTACACAGCATATAATAGCTAAATTTAAAGGAGCAATGAACCTCTCAGGTGTACAGGTTTAATTTACGTTACAGCATTTTATTTTAAAAGCATGTTACATTATTTTCATAGTTTGTTATACTGCTTCTCTAGCATGTTATGTTCTTCTTTCAGCATGTTATATTGTCTTTTCTCTTTACTATACAGTGCATTGTTACTTTTCTTTCACACTGCATGCTTAGTTACTTTGATATACTATGTCTTAGTTTAGGATAACCTAGTGGTTAGGAGCATGTTTAAAACTAAAACTAAACCAGGAGGTGCTACTACGAGGAGTTTGGAGCAAACATCGTGGGCAACGCAACGAAAAACAACTTCAAGGTGGATCTGCAGCAACAAAACATCTTCACATCACATGAACATTTTCACAACTCTAGACATCTTCCTTAGTTCAAATAACAACCCATAGAATCATTTATTTAGGCTTTTTGCACAACTCTGTTGTGTAATTATAAGTCCTAACGTTTTAAGATTCCGAGGTCATCGTACAGTACGGTATAAATCCTCTTGTCTTTTAGGCTATTTGCACAGTCTGATGTTGTGCAAACTTAAGTCCTAAATCTTAAATAATTTGCAGGATTGAAATATCAAATAATCATCACTTCAAAGACATAAAGCCGAATATTATGATAGTTGGGAGTTCACCGGGATTTTTCCCAGATCTGTGATATCCCGTACTTTTCTTCCATTTGGATTCCTTAAATAATTGTTCATCTTTTGCGTCATTTCCATTTGATTTTTTTCATATCCAATCGTGAAAACCTAAACTTTGAAATATTGAAAACAAAAATACTTGATCTTAATCGAGAGTTTTCTTAAGTGATTTCGATCATTTAAGATGTAATTAACTATAGGGGCTTGCCTCTATAAGGAACCAGAAACCCAGATAAAATAAACCTTATCTAATCCTCATGTTAGATAGGGGAATTTGTTGGCCTTTTTTATAAAAATATTTCGCGGACCAAACGGATGTCACAAATTGTTTAGTCTAGATGATTGAATCCCTATTACAAGTGATATATTTATTCTTCGGGATAAATGTATTGCTTGTAGTATTGTATTAAATCATCTAAACTATTTAAAATGTGAGACTCGTTTGGTCTCACTTATTTTAAAAATTAAAATGTTACTTCTTTCAAAAAGTTATATTTATATTTAAATTATTTTCAAAAGCACAAAATCGTCACTTTTTCAAACTACGAAGGTTGAAAAATAAAACGGCCGACAACTTGTTGGCCTCATATAAAAATATTTCGCAGACCAAACGAATGTCACAAATTCTTTAGTTTAGGTGATTGAGCCTACTACAAGTGATATGTTTATTCTTCAGGATAAGTATTTTACTTATGGTATTGCACTCAGTCATCCAAACTATTCAATATGTGAGACTCGTTCGGTCTCATCTCTTTTCAAAAATTAAAAATATTACTTTCAAAAATCAAAATCACATATTTATATTTAAAACTATCTTCGTGTTTACAAAAATTATCTCTTTCCAAAACAGAAAATTAAATAACGGCCGACAAACAGATGCAATTATAAACCCAACTTCTGTCTCTAGTGGCAAAGGAAAACTAGCAAGTTGCTCAGGAAAAAATCCACAAATTCTTTTACCATAGAAATATCCTTTTTTATCACTGATTGGCTATTTGCTGGTTACAATTTGGCCCACCATCTTATTTCACCTTTTTGCATACATATGTTCATCTCAATTGAATTAATTAAAAATGATATCACTCATTTCTCACATTGGAAATAGAATGGCTTGTCATATGGCAAATTAAATCCAATTCTCTTCTTCCAATATTCTATACTAACAGAATATTCTATCAGCGAGTTCAAGCCCAAAATTATTTCAAATTCAATTAAAGGTAGTAGTATTAAATTATTAAATTAGAATTGTTCTTACAATAATTATAATGTCCACCGATCATGAAGTACTAGCTAACATGTAATCACCAAACAAAAACAAAATACTAACACTAGCAGTAAAACAAACATGTTTCAAATGTAATTTATCACAAAAAAGTTTTGATATGAAAGAGTGAAATGCACCCTAATCAAATAGTACTTTTGTTGGGATATCTAACATAGCTATCAAACATATCACCATTTCTGAAGATTTTCTAACCTCCTGAGATGTCAAAACAAAAACTCAAACTAGTACTGATGTCACATTATCTCTAATTGTAACTCTTTTTCAGCATTGATTTATTCCTTATAGGCTTCATTTCTTTATATTGCTCCTGCTTTTGAAAAACTTTCAATTATTTCCCTCCTTGAATATTCTTAAGACAATATCTTTGGATATGGCCTAGTTCACCACCTAAGTAATATCTTCCACATTTTAAAAAACATTTTCCTATATGCGACTTTCAACAAATGGCACAAATTTGTATCGATTGTTGACTTTCTCGTTGATGATACTGTTGCAGCCTTTGAATAACTTTTTTCTTTTGAATGGACCATTTTTAGATTCTAATGCTCTTTTCTTGTTAGCAGTCTCTCACTTTTGTCTTACAATTTCCAAATCATGCGCCTAATGTTGGGCGGTTTCCACTAACTCAACAAAGTCTTTGATACACAGAGGAATCAAAAGTTGTCTCAACCAATCTTTCAGTGCCTCAAAAAATTTATAACTCTTCTCATTTAGTATATCGATAAGTTATAGATCATACTTCACTAAAGACATAAATTCTGCCTCATACTAAATTACTAAATTTGTCTCTTGAGTCAAATTTATAAAACTTCCCTACATTATTTGTCTTGCAGAAGGACCATGGGTTTGAAAACGGCATCGGACATTAAACCGGTAGGAACAAATTCAAAGGTTCAACCGGATGACTTAATAAATCATAACTATATTTAAAAATGACAGTAGATAAGATTTAGATAACACTTAATTCATATTTATTTAAATATCTAACACCAAAAATTCAATTTTAACATGTCATTTTATCTATGCAAGGAAACTTATATTTCACTTTTTAAAAATAGTGATATTTATAGATGATTTTGGTGGTATAAATGTAAAAAAATGGAGTTTAGGTGTTAGATATGTAAATAAATAAAATCGGGTGGCATGAATGTAAATTAAATTTCTTTGTAATAGTAATGATTTGAAGTGATATGAGTGATTTGGGTGGTATAAATCTAAAAAATAGAGTTTAGGTATTAGATATGTAAATTACATAAAATTGATGGTTAAATGTAGGAAAATACAAGTTTTGGTTTACAACCTGTTTTACCGGTTCAACACGGTACGATGTAGGGGCAGTTTTTAAGCCAGCCCGAGCTGGACCACCAGACGGTTCAAGGCCAAATCGTTCGAACCAGCCGGTTCGGTTCGGTTTTTTAAACGTTGGTAATGCAATACAAATGTTTAAAATCTTGCTCAAACTAATCCCAAATAATCTGCACTCGTCTGCCTTCAAATTTTTCTAGATGTTGGCCTCTCCATCAACGCTCTATCTCACCCTCTAGTACAAACATCGTAAGAGAAATTCTTCCATCACTAGGGCATTTGATCCCATTTAAGATCTCAATCTTGACAATCCAATTATCAGCAGTTCTAGCACCTATTCATGCCTTAAAAAGAGATGATTTTAAACTCTGATATTATTCCAAATACTTATGTAACATTAGAACTAGTACTAGTACTAGTACTGATACTTGGAACTACAAGTCTGGTTGATGTTGTTGCTTATGTTATAACAGGTTTCAGGTTTTACAAAAGACTACATCTGCATCATCATTTTCATCATTGCAATTACATCATATTACCTAACATCATAGCAGCAGGATCTGATGCCACTAGCAGATTCTCTATTCCAAGTGCACTACCCTCAACAGGCGCAACATATTTCAACTGCTCTCTGGTTGTGCTGACTGGCTACTAGATCCTTCTGGCACTCTTTCAACCATATTATTTGCAATTTATTATATCATAAAATAATAATTCATATACTCATATTAATTGATTTTATTTCATATAAATATACAATGTAGGATTTTAGGCATGGCTCGCCACTCACATAAACAAATAGCACCCATTTATGCTCCATAATAATCGCATAATATTAAATTTACCTTTCAGGCACTCTTTCAACCATATTATTCGTATTTTATTATATCATAAAATAATAATTTAAATATTCATATTGTTGCATTTTATTTTATATAAATATGCAAAGAAGGATTTTGGGAGTGTCTCGCCACTATAATATTAAATTTACCTTCCACTCTTCCTAAAAGGCGTGGTAGTAAATCCCAAATCTTTGCCTTCCCCAAATCATCCAGATGTAAACCTCAGCCACAAATGGAATTCACATTATAAGTTAATATAGGGAAATTGAATTCAAACAAAAATATAATTTGATGCAGCACAAATTCTTGATCGGGGTTTGAATAAGAGCATGACATCAAGATTAAGACAGCATCAAGATCATAATCATCATCAACAACATAAATCTCAAAGCAACCAAAGAAAAGTTTGCACCTTCATGAATAAATCATATGCATTCTTAGTTTGAAGGCCACTCCGCTTTCCATACACGCCATGAACATCCCTTTCATTCCAAAAACCAATGGAAAGCACTAGGATATTCCCTTCAAAAGGATCAAAAATCATTGATCTCAACTTAAAGTTAATATATGCTGATGTCGCAACCAATGTCTTCCAAAAATTTTGCCTGGATGTAACGTACAAGAGATCCATCTTGCATAGAAAAGCCCTACTTATAAGGTATTTTGGTCCCTGTATGATCAAAGAGTTATAATTTGAGACACCTTATTGCATAGACATGTGTTGGATAAAATTGCCCTTAGGAATTATTGGAGACTTTAGACTTTAATATCCACTTTGTTGAAGATTGAAATAAGGCCATAGAATGGCTACAACATTGGTATTGGATGTGAAATGATAAAAAGCATCAGATTTTGGTTGATACTTCAAGCTTGTTGCTTGAGTTAACGGATTTGACTGTAGGGTTTTTACATTTTGAAGCGATCTGATTTCCAAGATCCGGAAGTAAAAACCATTTCATCCAACCTCATTTTACAAAGATTGTAAAAGCATGAATCTTAAAGCCATTATTTGGATGGCTGGATTAATTAGAACTTTATATTCATTGTAAATGCGTCAACTATTAAAAAATCTCAAAGCTTTTGTAAACTCTAACCATTTTTTGTAATAAGTAATATAGATATAAGTAGTAGTTGTTCTTTATTAATTCATTGACCCAATAACAATGGGTTATACTTCTTTCATCTAATTACCTCTACGTATTAAGCATATGCTACAATCCAAAAAAAGAAAATTAAATTCTGTGACAATTCAATAGAATTAGAGAGTAAGATTAAGTGCAATATGTTATAACTATCAAGATACTCCTAACTGCTGATTTTCTGTTAGTTTCTTTGTTAACTACAAAACAGTGTATCATCATAGCATGACCAACATAGATGGGAGAAGAATTGGACAAATTGCTGAAACTTTAATTTTCATAATGAACAGAAAATAGCATCAACAAAAAAGACTAAAGAATGTTAGCAAGAATGTAACTCATAAAATATTAAATATAAAATATAATATTACCCAATTGCCCGAGTCTATATTTGCAATTTTATTCCTGCTGGACTGGTGACTTTTCTTCAAAATCCTTTTGGATATTCTGCTTTCCTGGGAGTCGAAACTTTTTTTAGCACCCCAACCATGAAGAAATTGTCATATACATAAAAGGAAAGATATTATGAGAGTTGCAAAGAGAATACTGTTCATAAAAAAAAGAAAGGGATGCAAAGGAATATCATTCTTGCCTAAATTATGTTTTTCCTATTTGAAGCAATAAAGTTCTTGTATGATGTCCTTGAGAGCAATCTACAGAAATTTAAAAGCAATATCATTCTTGTATAATTTTTCACGTCTTTAAGATCTAAAAGCAATTAGTTGCATAGAATAAGCCTCACCTTAGAAGTATAGTTAATTTTTAAAACAAAACAGAAATTTAAAAGCAATAAGACAATATTGAGCGCTCAAGGTCTATTATCTATAAAGTACAAGAAACAAAACTCATGGAGAAAAGCAGATGTCAATATCTCTCTAGCTTTCAAATAGGATTGAGGGATTAAAACGTTCACCACAAAAGCCTAGAATCATAGCCAATCAAGTTTATCCAGAAAGATCAAGAGGTTAGCTTGCAAGTGGAAATGTCTCAAACATAAGGAATCAGTGATTATATTGCCAATACTGATAATCGTGAAGTGAAAATCCAGCACATAAGTAAATGCATGAAATTCGACAAGCAAAAACATCATGCATGCACCACACAATCTGAAGGTTTGAGACGAACTTAAATGTTGACAAATGAAACATTGAAATTCAAACGGAATTAGAAATTTAGCATAAGATAGATACAGTCCTTCAAAAGTTTTTATTTGATATGACATGAAATTTAAGACTATTTATAAGCTCTAATCAATTATAGCTAGATAAAAGATTAAATGCTAAGGTTACAAATAAAATACCAATAACCACCTTTCTCAATATTTACCAATTCATGGTCTAGAACCTCCTTGAAAAGAATTGGTTCCCAAAACCTTCAAACAAAGTGTTCTGGAGGGTGTTTCTAAGCATTGCAGTGCGGAAGGGTTTGTCACTCTTATCAATAACAAAAATTAAAAGATTTACGCATCTCACTTTAACCATCCAAGGAATAAATCCCACTACACCTTTGGATATCATAGGCTTCAAAAAGAGGGAACAATGCAAGAGTTTCACCAAAAAAGGTAAGCAAAATAAAATTATAGGAATCAAATACTTGATACATAAGTAAATTTAAAATAGCATCACCAATGTGAAGCTACGGTTTTGATGGTAACCTTCACAAGACTTCCTCTTCATTTTTTGCTCGCTCCTTGATGTATTTGATATTACTTCAAACCATTCCTTGATTTCTCTATTTTGCACAATTTAAAAAATGGACAAGACACTGGCACTTATTGCTTCAAGAAGATAAAGGTTTTAGTTGCAAGAGGATAGTAAGTTGGAGCCTAAAGGCTAGTAGTCCAGCAGCAGGTGCTGGAGCAACATAGAGTGAGGAAGAAGAAAAAGGGAGAAGAACAATAGAGAAGGTTGGGCGAAAATTGAAATAAATTTCATTTGACCATTTTTTAACTTGCAGTAACCGTAATTGGTCCACGTTTTCAAAATTAAAAAAAAAGTAATAATATAAAGAAATTCAACTTATAAAGAAATAATTAAAAAATAAAATACTATTTAAAGAGGCAAAAAACTCCGAGAATCTGGCAACAGCCCATTAGAACTAGTAGCATACTCAAAAAACAAACAGAATCTAAAAAGTAAAATGTAAGAAATTGATAAAAATTCTAACTATAAGCAAGGCATTCAAATAAATCCCTTACAACTCTCATTTGCTTGACCAACCAAAGCTTGAGGGGGGTTTTTGGAGAATTCATAGATTGATTCCTCTTCAAAAGTCATTTTAGCAGAAACAATTACATATCACAACTTCACGAATGACCGCCCCACTTCACTAAAATGCTAGGGATATTTTAAAGTTGTTGGGAGGCTGGGAGACTTATTCCTAAAAGCATATCGTGAACCTTGTGTATCATTCAGCCACATTAAGATGAATTGGAAACTTCCTAAAAGCATATCGTGAACCTTGTGTATCATTCAGCCACATTAAGCATTGCATATCATCTGCAAAAGCTTAGAGACACATATATTCATCAACGAATTCCAGAATATATCAACGCCTTTAAAACATAAGGAACATTTACAATCAATGAAAATTTTGGCCTACCTTTGCATCATATTTTACCTATTTTCCAATCCAAGCTAGTTACAACAAACCATAGAGCCACTAACTTTTCCCATTTATTCCGCCAAATGAGAAAAAAAATGAATAAAGAAGAAAAGTTGGTAAGACTTTTTTAAAAAAGTTTCAAATCCAGTCTTTCAATTTCAGTCTTTCAAAATTATTTCGTTGTAATTGCATTCTTTTTTATATTTTTTTAGATAAAACAATTATCTGCCAATATTAGCATTTTTGAAAATTTAAATTTTCACAAAATCATATGAAAACTCAAGCTCAAGTGATACAGACCTTATGAATCCTTATGGCAACTCGGCATAAGGATCATGGAATGATGGCAGCTGTACCTTGGTTTTCCCATAGCACAAAACATTTGATGAAAAACCAAAGTCAAAACACAAACAAAACCATAAATATTTCATGTTTTTCCTGAAAGTACAATATTGAAATACCGAGTAAAGGAATAGAATAACAAGGATGCTATTGTCCCAACAATCCAACATATATACATGCTAAAAATATTGATAGCTTTGTCTTACCTCCTTTAATAGATGAGAATCAGACCAATTTAAGCATACAAGACTGATCTCCTTTCCTTTTGCAGAATGTGGAGCCTTGTTCCTTTCTCCAACAAAGGGACATCTTTTCTTGACAATGCCTTCAAGAATGGCAGGCACTTCGCATGATATTGGTCCAGCTTCTTTTCCGCTGCCACAAAAAAAAATTAAAAAAAAAAAAAAACGTTTAAAGCACATATATTGGCAGAAAAAAACCCCAAATAAATATGTTTCAAGAAGTACGTACATTCCAGTCTGGCATGCTAATAAAGCAAAGAATATAAAAACCCAGGTTCAGTTAGAACTAATACATTTAAGGTGTGTTGTGTGATCATTATAGGTGCATGCTTCAAACTTCTTACCATTTTCCTACAGTTCACACCTGAGAATATAACTTCTAATCATGGTCCACCTCTTCTACCATAGATCTCTTAGAAATGAAGCAATTATTTTTTGACTGGTTGCTTCTAATGATACAGTGAC
This sequence comes from Phalaenopsis aphrodite, assembly GCA_003013225.1. Lineage (NCBI taxonomy): Eukaryota > Viridiplantae > Streptophyta > Magnoliopsida > Asparagales > Orchidaceae > Phalaenopsis > Phalaenopsis aphrodite. Next base: position 93,155 of record NEWO01000008.1, read on the forward strand.
ATTTTCTCGGAAAATTTGTGGATGCATTACAGCCGAATGTGCGTAATTATTGAAATTTTCCCTGCAAAGAGGCCACGCTGAATTTATTCCTAATATGCTTACAAAAGTAAATCATGTATATTAATACAGTACTCTATGTGACACGAGAGCTACTCGGGAGCCTTTTCCGCAGTTTTGCTACAGTGCCATGATTTTGCTACAGAAACGTGACCTTCCTTACATGGATTTGGCGCCTCTTTTCCATAGTGGGCCCCATCCTAATTATCTAGGGCTTATAGACTTGATTCGTGTGTTTAGGTTGGTGGTGTTTCTATTCAAGAAAGTCGTTAACATCCTGATTTCTCCATTCTAGGGATGTATCCAAAGGCTAGTGGGGCTCGAGTTATAGCCCGTCCAAAAGTAGTGATTTTCTTCAAGGGGCCGAGTGGTGCTCCGACTGTCGTTCGTTCTCAAAGGAGTATTTCTCCATCCCCAACTCCTCTGCAAAATTACTCCATTATTGCCGCCATAGTCTTTGCAAAAGCCACTGAAAAATAGCCCTCCTCCACTGTTTTCTAATTCAAATCAGCAACTCTTTGTAGATCGATGGCTCCTTGATCTAGCTTATCAGGACTACAATGATCATCAACTATTTGTTGTGGTAGCCTTCCTTGGTTGATGGAACTATAACTCTCTTTGAGTCCATTTGTTACTAAAGCATAAGGCAATGAAGCTGATATTAGCAATCTTTTATGAGGTGCGCTTAGAATCTGCGTGTAGTTCAAATTGATGGAAGTTGTTTTTTAGTTGATTTAATGCTTATAAAAAGATGCCTAAGGCATGTTAGAAATTCAATGGCCACCGAATAATATTTTTATTTGGAAATACAAATCCTTCTTCCCACATTCACTTTCTTAGTCAAGTGAGAGACATGATGAGATTCCATATTCATTTCATTTCTCATGATTTAGTTCCCTTCATTCTTTTCTTCCTTTATTCTTTCTTCTACATTATCTTGTTATCAATTCAAAGTTAGATTGCATTTAATCAAGATTAACTGCAATCTAAATTTCTATCACTTAAATGAAATGTCAAACATGTGTCTGACTTTTGTAATATTTAATGCTATTTATTAATACTTAGTAGAAGGCCATAGAATTTTAATTTGAATTTATTTATACCATTCTATAGTTTAAATCAAAGATATTCAAGAGTTACTTTGGCATAGTTTGTTTCATGTAAGTTTTGTGTGCTTGTTGCATGATTTTCCACATCACATATTAGATCTACATTAGAAAGTTTTATTTCTTTCTCCATGAACAACAATAACAATATCATCATGTCATCAATCTTGAGTTCTCTTAGAATTGAGCGATGCAATCTAAGTCCGACAATCAAGCTACAAAACATCTGATGTGGCACATGATGTATAGGTACCAATGCAAAGAAAAATGGGCCAATAACTAAAGCACAAACTAGAAAATTAGAGGTAAATCAAGGCCCTATAACTAAGATCAAGTGAAAATCAAAGAGATAGAGTGCATCTACTCACTAAATTAAAGTGAGCTTAGATTTCAATGTAAGAAGTCTTGAAAATGGTATAGAAAAGTCCCTAGGATATTTATCTAGTTGGTGGAGCCAATTCAATTGAATTTAGCAGATGAATTGGATGCATTTCCAAAACTAGGCCAGGATGAACTAAATTGGACTGATTTAGGAATTTGGAGTTATTCTCTAGAAATTTTCAAAAGAGATTGGTGAGTAATTAGTTAAATATGTTATAAGCTTTAATAGATGTTATCTGAAATTTTTTATAATTTCCTAAATAGCTTCTGATGGTGAAAAGGGGATAGGAATTAATTATGTAGGGTGGAAACCCTTGCCTGGTCGAAACCCACTTGGTAGGGTGGAAACCTAGCCTGGCCGAAAACTATAGGTTTACTGGATAGACCAAATAATAGAGGGGTTGAAACTATAGTATTTAATACAGGGATGTATTTACAGTATTTTTTAAATTTATGATAGTTTTTTAAGAGGTTGAAGGCTCTAAATGTCCAAAATGACAAAATTAGGTCCAGTAGCATAGTTTTTCTGGTCGAATTTTAACATGTGTGGAATAGGATTTTCTTTGTTTTTTATAAACTAAAATGGAAGAATTATTATAAAATCACAATAAAGGTGTGGTAAAAAAAAATTTACATCAACAAAAGGAAAGAAAATCAAAGACGTATAGTACATCTACTCATCAAACTAGCATAAAAATGCAAACTATCCACCAAGCAGGCTCCTTTATAGAATTTGTTCACCAAACTTTCTCCCTTGAGTTTCACAACCAAGGCGGGAACGGACGGTCGAACAGTTTGAAATAAATTTTATATATTAACATTCAATTTAACGTATGAAAGAACCACTGCAAATTAAATAAAAACGGTACAATTAAAATTTACCTCAATGATGGTTGTCTACATCTTCTAGAAAAGTTTTCTCGTATATCGCTCATCTTTTAATAATTTAATTGAATCTGAAAATTTATTTAAAACAATTGTGAGCTAAACGAGCCAACAGATATTCATACTTATAAAATGCGACAAGACAAATAAAAAAAGAACAATATGCATGTCAGTTAAGCTTCTGTATAAACCAATACAAATATTTGACATGCTATTTAAAGGAATCAATATCATTCTCATATCAATATCATTTCATATTTATACAACCGTCAGAAATGGCACAGTATAAAAATTATGTTAATTAAAACAAAATGATATCAATATCTATTTTTCATTTACGTGCACGGGTACACTAGCATTCCCCCACTAGTACCATCAAGAGGTGTTACATCATAGTCAATCATGTACATACAAGCATTCAACATAAACATATGTATTCATTGCATCAATCATACTATATAAAACATACACTAAAATCCATGAGTAAATAGCTAAAATATTCACAACGATAAAACAATAAAAAAAGAATAACAATCAAAATAAAACATCAACAAATATCAACTGCAAACATATTTAAGAAAAAATAAATTATTACTATAGTATAAAAGTACAAGTACTCACTTTTATTGCAGATTAATTTCTTATTTGATTTGTTTTGACGTTGTCTCCTTTATATTTGGAAGCCCAACAACATATAAAGTCTAATTAATTTATTATTTTAATAAGCTATTAACTTTACATTACTTAAGTGTAATCATACTTAAATTTTATTAGTTATATATATATATATATATATATNTATATATATATATATATATATATATATATATATATATATATATATATATATATATATATATATATATATATATATATATATAGCTTATTGTTGTTGTTGTTATTATTATTATTATTATTATTATTATTATTATTCTTATTATTATTATTATTATTATTATGTTTTAATAAAAACCTTACCTCGATCGATCCTATCCCACGTGAGGGCAGCATGCGACTCCTTCAACATAGGGCGGTGAGTTGAATCCTTCCCTCTTCCCGCAATCAGCTCGATTCAACCTCTCAGAGCTCTCTTCTTAATCCCTCCCACAAAGCCACAACTCCTCTGTATGCGACGATCTTCTTCCCACGCAGAAGGCTCAACCTAGCACCCGCACTAATCTTCCCTTCTCCTTCTATTCAAACACCTCCCGCATGCGATCGCCTTCCTATTCTTCTTCATGAACGAAGATTCCTCCTCAACTCAGCTCAATTCTTCTTCACGAAGATCGAGGAAGAAGCCACACCTTCTTCCTCTCCTCGTGCACGACAAATACGCTGCTTCTACCCTATTACTCACTCCAAGTAAGTTTGCTTGTGACTTTATAGGCAAATTTGCCTCCTCGACTTCCTGTCATTCACTCACTTCTTCTCCCACTATGATCGATTCATTTCCTCTCCCTTCCTCGTTCGGTTTCACGACTCCTCAATTCCTCTTCTTCAGTTTTACAATCTTCTCGTTTCTTCTCCCCCTTCCATTCATTTGGCTCGACCCTTCCAATCCTCTTCTGTGACTTCGTTTCTCCTCCATTAAGAATAGAACCGATACAATCTTCCCCACTTAAAAAAAATTTCATCCTCGAAATTTATAAACAGACCTCAAGCCCGTTAACAATAGCCATCCACAAAACTAAAGTCATTCGTGAAAAGCAATCACTACAAAGGTAAAGACTCGATGCAAGGCGACTCAATTGTACTTCGAAATACATAGATAATGAAGCACGAAAACATGCCAAGAAAATACCAAACATTTCAGACCTTGCCACCATCAACAGCAATAGATTCTTCAAACTCGTTATGAGAGAGAACATCCTGAGGTCGAACCAGTTGACTTTGGGTAGGAACCAATGCAATTGACTCTATCTTTTTCTGCCCACCTGCAGTCTTCTGTGAAAGAGATCCATCGACTTTCTGAGCTTTTGTGCTTTTCTGGCTAAGAGATGGACAATACCGTGTTATATGAGCAGGCAGACGGCGCATATAAAAAGTGTTAGAGCCCATCAAACATTCATCATTATGTTGTCTTCTGCATTTGACACAAGTTGCTCGAGTACACTGAGTCGTACCTCTACTAACTCCACCTAAATTATTCTTGAACTCCTCGTTATATCATTTTGAGTAAGTTCTGTGATCTTCTACAGTATTTCTCTTATGTATCTCTTTACGCTTGTAAATAAACTGATAATCGGTCTCCATTTTTCTAGCTTGTTCCAGTAATACTGAGTATTCATTGATCCCTAAAGATACTAACGACTGTCTGATCGAATCTTTTAATCCTGAAAGAAATCTATAGCACTCTTCTTCTGCAGCAGTTATCAATTGTGGGGCATACCTCGATACTGCAATTAATTATGTTTCGTATTGCATAAATGTCCTCTCATTGCCTCCACTTGATGAACATGTCTTGCATCTATCGTCAAGCTGATAAGGGTACAAATCATTCTCCGAATAACTCCACAAATTCCTCCAAACTAACCATCGTGTTGGGCCTGCCCCCTAATTTGTCCTGACGCTATCCACACCACCACCTTACGACTTCTCCATCCAGCACAAACATCACCAATGGTACTCATCTTTCATCTAGACAAGTCATGCTATCAAGTATTTTCTCTACTCTCATTAGCCAGTTTTCTGCTTCAATCAAATCTTCAGTTCTTTTGAACAAAGGAGGACGCAGATTTTGAAATATCTTCAAGTATTTGTCTACAATAACTGTATCACTTCCGATACGTTACGATCTGGACTCATGAATCAACTGTCATCGTCGCTATCATCTATGTGAGGATATTCGTGTTCACATTTATGATAGACTGTACTCCATTTTCTATCGGATTCTTTTCTTCTATGATTTCAGTTGTATCACTATATCTGAATGTATAATTATTATTATTTTGAGTTAATCTTAATTTTTATTATTAGAATTTGCTTATAATTACCTTTTTGATTCTTTCTCTAAATTTCATTAATTAATCATAAACATTGGGCTCTGATACCACTTTTGAAACGACCCGGCCCGAAGCTTGGAGTTAACCAAAACGGGAACGGATTGTCGAATAGTGTGAAATAAATTTTCTATAATAACCTTCAATTTAACAAATAAAAGAGTCGCAACAAATCAAATTAAAGCAGTACAATTAAAATTTGTCTCGTTGATGGTTGTTTGCGTCTTCTATAAATGTTTGCTCATATATCGCTCATCTTCTAATAATTTAATGAAACCTAAAAATTAGTTAAAATAATTGTGGACTAAACGAGCAGTAGATATTCATACTTCTAAACTACAACAATACAAAGAAAAGAAAGAATAATATGCATATCAGTTAGGCTTCATTATAAATCAATATAAACATTTAACATACTATTTAAAAGAGTATATTATTCTCATATCAATATCATTTCATATCTATACGACCGTCGGAGGCACCGTCTAAAAATTATGTCAATTAAGACATCAATATCAATATCATTATCTCTCTACTAGTATCATCAAGATGTGTTTCATCATAGTCAATCATGCACATACAAACATTCAACAAAAACATATATACTCATCGCATTCAATCATACTATATTTACTACAGTTAAAATGTACAAGTACTCACATCGATTGCTGATTAATTTTCTATTTGATTTGTCTTTATGTTGACTTTTCTATATTTAGAAGTCTAACAACATATAAAGTTTAATTAATTTATTATTTTAATAAGTTGTTATCTTTTCATTACTTAAGTGTAATCAAACTTAATTTCTATTTTATATATATACATANTATATATATATATATATATATATATATATATATATATATATATATATATATATATATATATATATATATATATATATATATATATCTTATTAATATTATTATTATGTTTTAATAAAAACCTTATCTCGGACATTCCTATCCCATGTGAGGGCAGTACGCGACTCCTTCAGCACAGGGCAGCAAGTAGAATTCCTTCCTCCTAACAATCGGTCTGATTAAGCTCTATTCTTAATCCCTCACATGAAGCAGCGCCTCCACTGTGCAACGATCTTCCTACGCACGAGGCTCGACGTAGCACCCGCACTAATCTTCCCTTTTCATTCTATTTGAACACCTCCCGCACGTGATCACCTTTTCTTTTTTTTTCGAGCAAAATGGTTCCTCCTCAACTCGGCTCGATTCTTCTTCGCGAAGCTCGACCAAGAAGTGGCATCTTCTTAATCTCCTCTGCTCATCACTGAAACAATCTCCTCCTCCCGCACGACAGATACGCCGCTTCTGCCCTAATTCTCACTTCATCCTCAACACTTGGCTCCAGGTAAGTAGGTTTGCAACTTTATATGCGAATTTGCCTCTCCGACTTCCTGTCCTTCACTCACTTCTTCTTCGGATATGATCGATTCATTTCCTCTCCCTTCCTCGCTTGGTTTCACGACTCCTCAATTCCTCTCCTTCAGTTTCATAATCTTCTTGTTTCTTCTCCCCTTCCATTCATTTGGCTCGGCCCTTCCCATCCACTTTTGTGACTCTTCATTTCTCCTCCATTAAGAACATAATTGTTACACACTAGTCCTTTTATTGCAGCAAAATAGCATATTTAAGTCTTTTACAACATGAAAATTAAAATAAAATAGAGTAAAAAAGAAAATGGGTCGATCCATGAAATAACCACTTATAACCACTCCCATCTTAGTATGGCAAGCCATTTATACTCCTAAGTCACTCCAAACATAATGGTATAACTTATTACATCATAAAAAACATTATAAAATGACTATAACATGATTTCTCACTATACAAATATTATATCACAATGCATAACAAATAACAAAGTACATAAAGTAAGCAAGCAGTGCTATAAAATTAAGGTCTTTGATTTTCATTTTATCCTAATCATATGAACATGATTATTCCCCACTTTTTTTTTGGCTTGTGCTATAGTTATTGGCTTATCTATCTTTGCATTGCTATTTTGTTCATGTGCCACATCAACATCCTTTGAAAATATCGATTGAATAGAAATCTATCTAAAATAGTCCAAATTAGTTCGCAAACATTTAAAAGGAATGAGATAATTTAGTCACTTATAGGGCAGAGAGAGAATTATTGAGAGCAACTAAAAATTTTTAACTCATGCACTTGTACTCCAACATTCTAATTTATTACTTCGTCTCAAGCCTTCAAAGTTTCAAAGATGTCCATTCCCAATTCAAATGTCATTATTTCAAAAGCAGTCGATCATCAACAATCATCTAAGCGATTCATCTCAAAAACTTATTTCACATGCCTCTTCTCCCAGCAATCATGATAGACAGAATATTGTGTGGTCTGTCAACGAGATATTCATACAAGCAAACCTTTATACTCTAAAATATCATCTTTGCACAAAAATTGTTTACCAAAATGTTATCCATTTAAAAGCTAAATATAGATTCTAAGTGCAAAAAGTTTAAGTTATCATGCATATTGAAATCCAAAATAATGTGGAATAAAGCGAAATTATTTCATTGATATGAAATGGTGTACAAATAACCCTTACATGAATCCTAGAATATGAAAGACAATAAAAAAGAAAATAACATGAAAGGAAAGTTATATCACTTAATATCTCTAATTAATTAATTTATATTAATTATTTGAAGATAAAAGAAACAACCTAAAATAGGAAAGTCTAAAATAGGAAAGGGAATAAATCCAATCTAAGGAAATAAATCTAAAATAGAAAAGAACAATTATATTAGGAAATAAATCTAATTCACATAACTTCTAATAGAAATAAATTATTTCCTAATAAATAACACTCTCCCTCAAATTTAAACATGGTTGAAAACCATGTTCAACTTAGATTTAACAACATCAATAAGCAAGGAGAGCCTGAGAGGTAGAACTTGAAGTTTTAGTCTTGTGTTGCGATTATCTTTGACTGCAGTTTCTGCAATATCTGTGGGTAGGAGAAAGACTCCTACAAATAATATTGCAGAGGAGTTTGCAATAACGTAGATAATTGCGGTTGTTTTTTACTACAGTTCTCGCAGAGTTTGTAAATAGACGAAAGGCTCCTACAGGTAATATTGCAGGGGAGTTTGCAATAAAGTAGACAATTGTGATTGTCTTTGACTGCAGTTCTTGCAGGAAAGTAGACAACCTGCAGAAAAAAAGAAAACGGTTTGGAGATAGGCTTGCTCCAAAAAAAAACTCTAAAAGGCCTGATACCAAACAAAAAGCTCATGAGGTCTGTCGTAGAAAAAGCTCTGAAAAAGGGTCAGCTGCAGAAAAGATTCCAGAGGAAGACCTAATGCAAGAAAAAGTTTATGGAGGAAAGATCTGTTGCAGAAAAAATTCCAGAGGGTCTGATGCAGGAAAAAACTCCAGAGGAAAGGCCTGCTGCAAGAAAAAATAGCACCGAAAAAGAATTTGATGCAAGAAAAGGCTCCAAATGTATGCGACACGAAATAACTTGATATGACATTAATTCTTTTGATCAATGTCACCCTACCTTCATTAGTCTGGCGCCATAAGAGAGCCTTAAAGATTACCCTTTTCCTGCTATCAGTTGGAACCAAGCAAAAGGGAGCAATGACAGCAAAGAACATTCCGAAATCCACTCGACCAGAACTTGAAGCATCCATGACTGATAATATCTTCTCATTGACTGCCTTACAAACTTGAAATGTTTCTGCCTTGAGAAACTGAAGAAGCTTTTGTAGGATCATCTCTAAGGTTGGCTTTCTAGCGGGCCTTTGTGAAGCTTTGATCTCCAAAGCATTTGTAATATTCTGCCTCTGAGTTGTTTTCCTTCCAAGTCTCTTGAATTTTGATAGCTCTACCATGAGAAACTCCCCTCCCCATCAACAAAACTACTTTTTTGTGCTTCTTCTTATGAATATCTTAAAATGAGCAATTGCATCATAAACCACCATGCTCTTGGTCATCTTAAATGCCTCCTTGAGAGCCTTCATGGCCTCTTTATTTTCGTTAGCAGTCAATAAAGCTACACCCTTGTTGAGCTGAGCCCTCCAACGTTTGGGTCGAGGAGCCAAAAACCTAGTGTACATTTACGACGCCCTTGCAAACCTCCTAGTGTCCATTAACAGGTCCCCAAGATTATACATCGCATCTACATGGTCGAATTTGAGATCAGTAGCCTTCCGAAATTCTTGAATTGCTTGCTCGTCCTCAACCAATGCATGCAAGGCGGAACCTAGGTCGTAGTGGGTATAAACATAGTCGATACGTAAAAAGAAAGCTTCTTTAAGAGCTTTCTCGGCGGCACAGTACTCGCCCACACCAAAAAGCATGCTGCCGAGCAGTTTGGCACGGAAATGAGTGGGAAAGAGAATAGCAGCCTCGCAATAATGCTCACATGCATTCATCACCATGCCCTCTCCCTCGAGTGAGATCCTGCCGTTCACATGGATCTCGGGTAGAAGTTGTGCCCATTGGTTGTCGCTTACCTCGGCAGCCTCACGAGCGAGAAACAACTCCTCTTCGCAATTCAATCCCCTGTCCACATTAAATTCGAATCTCTTGAAGATGCGCCAGACCTTCTTAGCTCGAAGATTTATGGTTGTCGATGAACCAGTCGCTCGCTAACTAGACAAAAACGAGGTAGAAGAGTGAAAAGGGTGGTGCTCTGCCACAGAGGCAAAAGAGGTAAGAAAGAAGCGGAGTTTCAATGGCGAGAAAGACTGCAGGAGGAAATTTTTAGTGAAAAAACTTAAAAAAAAGGAGACGGAGGAAGTGCCTACAGCACGACAAAGATTGTCGACTAGGGAACAGAAACTTTTCAGTGGCAGGAGACTCTAGGATTTTTCAAGGCTCTAATATCGTGTTAAAATTTAGAATGATGCGGAATAAAGCGAAATTATTTAATTGATATGTAAGGGGGTTATAAATAACCATTACATGAATCCTAAAATAGGAAAGACAATAAAAAAGAAAATAATATGAAAGGAAAGATATATAACATAATATCTTCAATTAACCAATTCATATTAACTATTTTGAGATAAAGGAAACAACATAAAATAGGAATACCTAAAATAGGAATGGAAAAAAAGTTTCAATCAAAGGAAATAAATCTAAAATAGGAAATGGCAAATTTATATTAGGAAATAAATCTAATCCTCATAACTTCAAATAGGAATAAATTATTTCCTAATAAATCTTCTATCAGTGCATAGTGTCTTTCAAGAATAGAGCATGAAAACTATTAGGCTTACTAAGCAAATGGGTGATGTTTACCACTTCAAGGATTCCAATGATCAAGAAATCTCCATAAAACCTTAACTATTATTTCTTCTCATGGAAATCCTTAAATCCAAATGAGAACATAATTAGGATTGCTAAGTAAATGGATGATATTTACCACTACGAGAAATCTAATGATCAAGAAAACTCCAAAAAACCACGACTATTATTTCTTTGCTTGGAAATCCTAAAATCCAAATGAGAAAAAATTTGACTTCAGCATCTACACCTTGGCCACACATTCTTTATTTTCCTCAAAATCATGTTTTCTTCATTATTCAAAGAAAGCAATATTAGAAAATTCATTGTGATATTTGTGAACTAACAATACACAAATGTACCATTCTTCCAATAAGTAATATGAGAGCCCTTATTTGTTTTTCTCTCATTCACAATGACATGTGAGACCCATCTTCTACACATAACATCTCTAGAGCTTCGTTGTTTGTGGTTTATCGACGATTGCACCTACACCTTATTCTGTTTACTAAGGCCAAAAAAGATGAAAATACCATCTCTTTCAACTTTTTAACATAATAAAAAATCAAATTGGTAATGAGATTAAATGAATCAAATGAAACAATACTAAAAATTACTCTAACCATTTTGCCCTCATACTTCCCAAAAAAAAAAAAAATAACACAAGAGTACTATTTGTGTGTCTATATCCTAACAAAAGGAAGTAACTGAGCGAAAGAAAAACCACATAGTTGTTATCATAATAGCTCTCTTTCTCAATAAATATCCTAAAATAATGTTAGGAGAAACAATTTTATAAATTACCAACATATTAGATTGGTTACCTACAATTGTCATTGGATCTAAGATTTCTACACAAGTCCTAAACAAATTATTTCCCCATTTTGGTACCTCGAATAAATTTGGAACCCAATATTTAAAATATTGCCACTATTAAATTTCTTAGGTTTTAGGGAATTTGGATATGGTTCAAGATAGTGGAAGATTTTTCATAGTTACCGTTATGATTACAGAATAGGGCTATGAAGCATGTAAGAAATTTATTGAATCTTGAATTAAATTTATAATTCGATCAACAAATTCTTCTTCATGATTAACTTTTGATCAATGAAAGATTCAATGAATTCTAGGAGAGGTCCTTTTAAAAGTATGAGTCTTGCTTTCTGGTAATTTCATTTTATTTCTTACTTTTGTTCTTCTTTATGATGTTTTTTATTATCGGTTAAAAGTGAGATTGCGTTTAGTCGGGCTCATTAAACTTTAGATAGACTCCTTAAAATTTAGGTTTTTTGTTTTTTTTTGTTTGATTTTTTTTTTGTGCTTATGTAAAATTTCAATTGTGTGCATGACTTTAATGATCATTAATTCTACTAGTTAATTTATGGTTGATAAACATACAATTTTCATTTAATCAATTTCTATCATTTCCTTCTTCATTAAAATAGACAATTGTTATTTTGGATTACTAGGAATTGTGAAAAATGACGGCAATAAAGCGAAAAATTAGAATGAGAAATTCACAAAACAATAAGCAACACACAGATTTACGTGGTTCGGCAAATTGCCTACATCCACGGAGTTGCAGAGATTTTTATTATTTTGAGAATTACACTCGTCGATAGCCTCAACGATTACAAGAATAATTATTTTCTTCCTCTCTCTCCCTCCTTTACCCATGAGCCACAGGAAAAGAAGTTTGGGAACTGTTGCCGCGAACTGTTCTCCTGTTGGGAAGACCTTTCCGCGAAGCCTGCTATTTGCTCAAATTATTGGCATCGAAGAAAACCTTCCGCGAGACCTACTATTTCCCGACCTGTTCTCCGCGAAGCTGCTCTTCCTTGAAATCTTGCGCATGCAACAAACAATTCACCCTGCTCGAACTCTTCACCACCCCGATCAACAGAGATCGAGAGGCTCTTTTATAGCAGCGAAGCAAAGCAGAAGAGGCGAGATCCAAGAGACGAAGGTGCGAACAAGGAAGCTCATCCAATCGAGGAAAGGTACGAACAAAGAAACAATTACATCAGTAAAGTAACTAAGAGAGGATTATAATCAAAAAATTTCCATAACAGTGAGAGCGCCAAATAAGGAAGTGGGCCACGCTCCATACTCAACACTAGGTTGTGACATGTAAATTTTACATGTCTACAGCATGGCTTTTCACATCACATGTTAGAACTATATTAGAAATCCTATGATGTCCCGCGCCAATTTGCTTATAAGCTGATTTTTAGTTTAATTTTATTGGACTTGATCAATATCATTCATACGCGCGTCTTCACTGAGTCATATAAGACTAAAAATGTTTGCTCCAAAATTTTATTATAGATCCAATAAATCTAGAATTCAATATCACTATAACTAATGAATTAAAAAAAAAAGCATAAGAAAGAATCAGTTAAAATTAGCATATGTTAGAAAAATCTCGATCTAGAGGTTACATTTAACTTCCAAGAGCAATCTTCACCTTCAATCTTCGGATTGGTGTTTAGATAAGTGATGCACTGACTAAATGAACTATAAAAGAAGATTGAATTATAATACATAAGCGTACATTAAATTGCGGAAGACTGTCACATCAAACTAAGTTAGTAGTTTGTACATCTACAATTGGAAAGACCCAAGTTCATTTTTGATACCCTTTAACTTCCATGTTAGCAATAAATATTCTCATTTCTAAACCAAAAAGATGAGAAAAAATAAGGCATTTTAAGGTGAGAATAACAAAATAGGATAAAAAGTAAAATTAAGATTTCCGAATCGACTGATCCCTAACCAAGCCACACCATCTTTTGATGTAAAATGGATATTATCAAAGACTTAGTTATGTTCCTCACTGCTCAACTGTAAAAAACAAAGCATTGAGGTTTATTTAGTACTTTGTATGAAACAATATGGTGGTTACATCTCTCAATCATTTTTTTTTCCCTCTTTTAGTGACTTTTGCATGCCCGCCAGCTTCTTTAAAAAGTTCATGAACTAGTAAGAAATTGCAGAGAAGGCCACAAAGTTTGCTTGATCTGCAATACTTTTTTTTATTATTATTGAAATTAATGTAAAAAAAATAACTAGTCATTGCACACCATCCAATGGAGAATGCACAGAATAGAAAGTGTAGGTCACCTTCCCCGTGCATAGGATCATATGAGCTGTAAGTGTCTAAGTGGAATTATGGCCAGCATATCTTAAGCAGTTTCTTTACGTCATTAAATTCCTGATCTATAAAGGGCTTGCATCTGTTTATGTGCAAACTAGATCAAAATTTTGATTTGCAATAAATTAGCATCCTAAACAGAGAACCTATTCAGGGTATGTGCTCTTCAAATACAAAATGAAAAATAATTTCATCCAATTATTGAAGCACCAAATAGCACTAGCAGTTAATTTGCAGTAGCTAGAATCAAATGAGCAATCAAAGATACCTCTGCATGGTATAAGGGCCTTCTGGAAGGCGCCTTCCTTCTTTCAAGCAATCTTCGAACCAACAATGGCTGATTATAAGTATTCCGAGTTTTCGTGCTAAATCATATTTCTTACCCTCAAACTGCCAGCAAACCTGCCTAGTTAACAGTATCACACAATCAAAGCTCAGATATCCAAAAATTGATAGGCAGACTGACTAGAAATTTACTTAAACATTTGTGTGTTAATCTTTTGATCATTGAAACAGTTAAGAAACTAACCAGATGTGTAATGGATATATCCATATCGCCAAAATAATTAGCGCCAGTACATGCAATCAGTTTAATCACTTTAAATCTCTCGGTACCATGGTAACCACTAACTGTGGCAACCACGGACTCCATGCCTATAATCGGGTGAATTCCAGAATCTGCAACGTTAAATAAACTGTAAATAAAAAAAGAAATCTTGACATACAGAGCAACCATAAGCATGAAATAAACAAAACATGTAAACTGAGGCAAAAACGGGTCAAGGCCTTGTATTCGGAGATTGAGAGTGCATTAGTAACCTACAGAAATACTACAGCATAAACAGAGGACCATTTCTTTGTCCAAGAAGCACTCTTCCCGAGAACTCATATCACTCTCACAAAAATCCATTCATTAATCAACCCATAATACATCCACATGAGAAAATTGGAAGCGATGAAAAAATCGATAAGATCTGACACCAATACAAAATTCCAGAGACACAGTTGAGCATGCATTGGAGAAAGCTGGGAAACAAATCGATTAATAGTAGAGAGAATAGGAAAAAAAAAAAACTATTTCCGGGAATCAAAATATAAAACAGAAACGATACCTTTTGATATATTGCTGCAATCAACTTCGTGTAATTGGTGATCCATCCCACAGGCTAGGGTTTATGCGAGTAGAAATTATCAAGATTTTTGAAACAAAAGCTAAAATGGCGCGTGAGATTCTGTTTTGGGGCTATTTGGCAGCCCGTTTTAGGCAGGATTTACGCAGAACTTACCTTCATAAATCCCGAGCTCCCGTAAATCTCAAATTAACGCTATGAATCCGGGACGAGCGAAGAGGAAGAACAGTGCGAACAGGCTTACCTCAATGCTATGAGCGGTGAAGAATGAGAAAAATGGGAGTTTCCCTGCCATCACTAAGTGTAGGGCTGGTTCGACTTTTGGCGCCCATCACGAGGCCGGAGCTAAACATTTTATGCCACTGATTCTAATTAGGGATGTTAATTTGGCTTGTTGTTTGCATGAAAAGCTCGTGTTCGGCTCGTTAAGCAGCTCGTTTTCAACTCGTTCGTTAAGTCTAATAAGGCGAACACAAATAATTTTTTAAGCTCGAAATGTAAACGAGCCAAACACGAACAACAGTTTGTCCGCTCGTGTTCGGCTCGAAATGACTCGAAAAAAAAATTATGTAACTTTTTATATAACAATATATTACATATATTATTTATATAATAATATATTATATATATTTATGTCTAAGTTTAAATTATAACACCTCATATGGTAATGTGGTTAGTGTCTTCTTTTGTATAGATTTGATCCAGGTTCGAATATCACACTTTACATTTATTTTTCTCAATTTTAGTTTAACGAGCCAATTTCGAGTCGAACACGAACACGAATATTTAAATCGAGCCGAACACGAATACACTGTTCACGAGCCTATTTCGAACACAAGCCTAGCCTGAGCTTGCTCAAGCTCGGCTTGTTTACAGCCCTAATTCTAATTTGAATTGAAATCGCTTGTTAACAACCCTAATTATATAAAATTGGTGAATTTAATAAATTTAGCTCAAATATTGTTAATCGCTTGAAAGTTGATTTGACTTTTAGCACGGATCAAGATCCGATCTAGATAAAAGAGCCGACTTATCAGTCAAAATTTTGGATTAAATTTTTTTCAAGCCAATTTTAGGCTCACTAAAGCTTTGGTCGAAATCAGATCGTTAATAGCCCTATTAACGGGGATTAGACAAATTCTATATTAAGTTAAATTTGAATTTAATAAATTCACTTATTAGTGAGATTTAATTGATTTATCTTGAGGGAAACAAAATTTCAAATAGAGTTAGGTCTGACACATCAAATGGATTTAACTGGATTTAAAACGAAACATTATTTTAGATTTAATAATATTTAGATATGATAAATTTGGATTTATCGGATTAACCAAGTTTTATTTAACTTAAATCCAATATGTAGCCAAACACTCCCTAAAGTTGTATTTGGTAGCATAATGTTAATTTAGTCATGGATTTAGCTTAAATAATGTCCAATATCAAAAAAACTAAACATTAAATCCAATGTTTCGTTTATTTTTTTTTTTTGTTCGATATGTTTTTCTTTGTCTTCTTTTCCGATGTAAATCTAGATTTATTAAATCCAAGTACAAGACAGATTTTTTCCATCGATTGCTCGCAAACTCTATCGTCTAAGATAAATATAAATTTATCATACTTGAAATCATATTTGACGTAAATCAGCCTAGGGTTTCATCTCCTCTCAACAAATTTATTTTAAAACCTGAGTTCGTCAAGTTGGAAGAGGCTAAATGGCAAAAATTTTCCCTAACGAATCTTTAGAGATGTTCATCAGATGAAAATTTTTACAGATGGCTCCATTCACTCCAACAGAACAGAACTTCACCGTTTTCTAAAAGGAAGTCTATGTCGCAATCTCACCTTTGCCTTAATTTTCAAGTAGCTCTAATCGTAAGGTGATGGTTTTAGGCGAATTCGATATGGGAAGGGACATCAGGTAGAGTTTGGATGTAAAATTGGATTCGAACTAAATCTTAAACTAGTACGTGTCTAAATATAATTTATATATAAATTCGAAAGAAATGGAAAATCCCGACCCAACCCGTCTAGAATTAGGGTTTGCACTTGGTATAAAAGATAATGTGGTAGAAAATTGTAAATAAATATATAAAAGCTTCTCAAGTTTTAGGGTTTAGGTTTAAAATATTTTCTCGTTGTCAAAATTGAAGAAAAATAAAATAAAATTTTGAAAATAAAAAAATTATGAGGATCGAACTAAAGTTGCAGACATCCTACACTTACTACATCAAAAATTGATGTCAACACTGACTAATTTAGACGAGATGCTGAGCAAATATGAAAAATCTAAAAAGTCCTGTCATGCCCTATTAATAAGAATCATGGGCACAAAATCTATGAAGTTCAATTATTAAAGCTTTGATTGTTAAATAAATGATATTTAGTTTTATATTTATTTCTCTTATTCTTATTGCATGACACTTTCTAGAAGTAAAACAACAAAAAAACTAAAATATATACATTAAGAATGCACAAGCACGAATCCCAAGGAGATACAACCGTTCAAAAGGAGTGAAGTAAGACAAAGGAGGACCCATCGACATAACATCAAGAGGCCCACTTATCCAATTGGATGGAGTCATTCTAGCCAAGGGCGAAGGCTAACTGAGCCAAGAGAAGGCCAGAGCAAAATAGATAAGAATTCGAGCTAACCACCACTAGAAACCCGAGTGAAGGCATCAACCCACCTCTCAGTAGAACCAACATGAGAAAAGAATCTATTTCCCCATCACTCCAGCAGTCCTACGAATGCCTGCGAGGTTCCTCATCAAGGACCAGGAATTGCCAATACAATAGAGCCTCACAATCATTCTGAAGGCCCCCCTCATCGATGAATAAGCTATATATCGGGTTACAATAATTTATTCTTGCTTGATAACCTAATCTCGTTTTGCTGATAGGAGCCCCTCATTTAGAGATCGAGGGGGGATAACTAAACTAAATCAACCAATCAACAAAGCTTAGCTGACTAAGTCAGTCTTGCCAACTTGAAATTAATCAAGTCCAGTTGATCGGCTACATCAACTCTGCCCAGTTGACTAAACCAATTATATTAAGTCAAAGCCATGCTAGCCCAATCAACTAAGTCATAGGGTATTCGAAAAATAGACTAACACATGTAAAATATCTAGAATACCTTGTATACGCCTCATTAAAGTAGAAAAAAAATTATGATATCAAATATTATACACTATCCCTTATAAATAAAGAGATCATTTTGTGAGAAAATACCATTTGACAAGATATTTTATTATTCATTATTGTCCACTCCACTCCCTCTCTCTCTCTCTCTCTCTCTCTCTCTCTCTCTCTCTCTCTCACACACACACACATCTTTGTTATGCTCTAACTCTTGAGGTGTGATTCATGGATGAATCAGGATTCATCACAAACATTTGTTTAAAATTTCTAATGAGCTTTACATATCGGTGGAATGCAAATCTACTACCTAGGATTTGGAAGAATATAATTATATCAACTAAATCTTAGCACTCATATAGAGAAATGGTTTGATCAATTCTAAACTTTTTTAGTCCGTAGACATATAAAAACAATTCAAATTTTAGATTAGGGTTTTTAATTATTGATGGGGATAAGAAATCATCATTTCTCTTGATTGAAGAATGTAGTTGTTTTGAATTCATAATTTAGGTAATTAAATTGGTAAATTTGTAAATCCAAGAGTTTATATTAAATTGATTATTTTTACTTAGTAATTTTGACTAAATCATATAAAGTTTAGAAAATTGATTAGAAATTAGGGTTTTGGAGACGAGTGTTTATATAATTATTTTTCTAAATTGATGTTTACATTAATTCCTAAGAGAACGATTATGGACTCGATTCACTTTATTACTTAAACCATAAATGCACTTTTATTGATCGTGTATAAGCCTGAACAATGACATAAAAAGCTTAACTAATGTTAATGCATTACAAATCAAATAGAATTATAAACATACCATAAAATAATGGAAGATTGAATAAAAAAAAATTGCAAATCTCTAATTTTTTTTTATAAAACTTGCTATTGCATTTTTTTGCAAAATAGATGTTAGCAATACTTCTTAAAAGCATAAGACTATTTATATCACATGACAACATTTTTAAGTCATTGTATCATATTACATGTTACATAAGCTTAATCTATAAATACACCAAGATAAGGTATATACTTAACTCAGGGTATGTGTGTATAAGTGTACAAAAGGAAGATCCCAATATATGCAAGTATGCATGATAAGGACACATAAAGATCTTTGAAACTCTCTGCTTTCTCTTCCGACAACATTGACAAACGAGATCGCACATACAAAGAACTTTGAAGCTCCCTCCTTTCTTCTTCATTGACGGGATCACACGTACAAATTAAGTTTGACACTGGCAAGAAGGTTGGAGAAGAAAAGTGTTAACACAAATGTGACTTTCATAATATTCAAATTTAGAATATAAGTAAAAAAGCAATGTTTTATGTGCTAAGTATGTAAGAACCCCTTTTAAGTATAATGTTGAATTCAAAACTATTCTGTGAGTACTCGAGAGGCAAAGCAAGTCAACCATGAGAGAAAAGATGGGTGAGAGAGAGATTTTCCCCATTGGGGGGGCAAAGAGGGGTGTTCTCGAGCTTTTTTGCCTCTTTTTTTCCTTAGAAATAGAGATTCAAGAGAGGGAAGGGGGAGAGAGATCTCTCTATATGGGGGGGTTAAGAGAGAGATTGTTTGTGTGTGTGTGTGTGTGTGAGAGAGAGAGAGAGAGACCCTTACACATGCCAAGTGTCATCTATTTATAATAAGAGAGACAAAAGAGAAGATTACAACAATGCCCTTACTTTATGGGCGCAGTAGAGGTCTTTAGTCCTTCCTTGCCTGGATCTCATGACTTAGGGCATTTCCATCGTTAAAGCTCGTTGATGTCATCAGCAGGCCAGAGGCGGCAGACTAGTTGCTGGTGGTCGGCCAAGGTGGCCAGCCGGCCAAATGTGGTCGACCTGTTGGAGCTGGTCGGCCAGATGGTCATTTGTGGTCGGCCCAAGCGGCCAA
Organism: Phalaenopsis aphrodite; assembly: GCA_003013225.1. Classification (NCBI taxonomy): domain Eukaryota; kingdom Viridiplantae; phylum Streptophyta; class Magnoliopsida; order Asparagales; family Orchidaceae; genus Phalaenopsis; species Phalaenopsis aphrodite. Next base: position 113,182 of record NEWO01000008.1, read on the forward strand.
CCTACTAAAGGTGGTCGACCCAAGACGGGCTCACTGGAAGTGGTTGGCCAGGGTGGTCGGTTGGTGGGGTAGAATAATTGACCCAATATGTTTGACTAGTTGAAGTTAGCTGGCCAAGATAGCCGACCGGCTGGGATAACGTTGGGGGCGGGCTGGGTGCTTGGCTTCTATCATGACTTCGATGATGACGACTTCGACGACAGCAGCTCTTTTGACTTAACGAGGGCTCCGACAACTTCATGCCACACATTAACATACCCTCTTTTTTACTGAAAGTGCATGAATATTAATGATAATAATGAGAATTAAGTACATTTAGACTAAAGCATTTCCATAATCTTTCACTAAATTAAACTTTTGTATTAATTTATGCAAAGATTTTAGCCTAGTTGTTGGATGATTTGTTTTTAACCATGAGATCTTGAATTCAAAGCCTCACTCATATAATGGTGTATGTGACTTCATAAAATAAAATAAAATAAAAATTAAAAAAAAAGATTAATTTAAAATTTTCAATGTCAATTGTCCCTTCTTTTTTTTATAATTTTTATTAAAATGCATGAACTGACCATAATTTCATAATAAACAAAATCACTTGGTTAGTTATCTCACATTTAAGCGATTTAGTTTAAATATAATAAAAAAATGCTACTAAAATATTCATGATAAATCACATAAGTCATATAATAATTAAATATAATTTTCAATAAATTTTAAACATCAATATGATATTTAAATAATTATTTTTTTAATGCAAACTAAATAAAATGTCATTTAATATAATAAATTTTAGATTTGGAAGATTTACCATTTTTTCAAAAAAAGAGTTTTATTTATTTATTTTTTTGTCTAAATAGAATCTTAGAGATATATAATTTATTTATAAAAAAATAATCTTTGATGCAGGCTTAATTGCACGAATTAAAATGAAAAGAAAGACTCAAGTAGTATTAATAGCCTTTTATGAAGACAAAGGTATAGCAGCTATTGGAGATAATATTACGTCCGGTAAATCAGGCGTACATTCGACGGTGTGAATCGCATCATGCTGCCAAACACATAGTGTTGATCAGAAACCTATCACCGCTTGAAAACAATCAATCGTCCGTAGGGTTAAAACTACTTCTAAGCGGACCTTAATCTTCCTTCCTCCTCTTGCCCCTCCACAAGAAGATCTTAGAACCCCCATAAGATATCTAAAATATATTTAATTTTAAAAATTAATAAGCTCACATAAATAATTAAATTTATGATTTTTTATTTCTCTCATATATAAATTATATCAAACCCTACATAATACATTTGAAATTATTTTTAATGCAATATCATGCTATGTTTTGAATGTTTAAATAATTAATTTTTTTTTCAACTCAAAGTTTGAGTTGAATTAATTTCACAAAATAATTAAATAATTCATGAATACTTCATAATAATTATGTGTTTAATGATAAATATTCATGATTAAATTTATTCTTCATTTAATTGAATCACTAAAAATACTAAATATTTCAATATATTCATTCTTCTTTTAATACAAATCTTCTTAAATGGCTAAAATAAACATACATTCCCGAATCTCAAAAGACTTAAAGACTGCTGATGAACTAAATAAAAAAAAGGAGCGTTTTTCCTGTCCGGTCAGCGTATGTGCGTACAATGGACGAGATGCAGTGGTAACCGAAACCGCTGCATCTCGTCTGTTGTCCGCACATACGGTGACCGGACAGAAAAATGTGACATAAAAAAAGGGGGCTTGGAGGGACTAATAACTATTCTACAATGGGGCATTTACATACATAACACCCAATTACTAAATATTTACATATATAACACCTAAGCTCTGTTTTTTTTTACATTTATACCGCTCAAATCTTTAATATCACATTAAAAAATGTCCCTATTTTAACTTTCAAAAAGTGAAAAAGACATTTTCATGTACATATAAGGTGGCATACATATATATATATATATAGAAAATTAAAGTTTAGGTGTTAGATATGTAAATACATAGGAACTAGTGGTATAAATATAAATATTCCTGGTAAAAATCTTCCTTAGGTTGGGCAATACTGGCTGAAAACATAGTGTTTCATTATCCTACACCCTAAACCCTAAACCCTAACCCTAAAGGAGTTTAGAGCTTAGTCTTCAACCTTAACGTTCCTTTAGCCTTGCACACCATCTCTTGTAGCATAAGAGAAGAACACTCAACATATTAGAATTTACATACATCATCAAAAAGATGAAGCTACTCAGACATTTGAGGAAGGAAGCTGGACAGGGTTAAGCGATTGGGATTAGATGGTTCAATGATGGAGAGAGTTGGGGCATGTACTATTTTTCATGTTATTTTGATAACTTGAGTGTTGATACGTAATAACAAAGTTTAGGATTTTCATTTGTCAAATGAGACGCGAGAAGTTTTTATTCACTTTATAGGATACGAGGCAGGCCTTGCTCAATCAAAATAGTTCACTATGACAAAATACATTCATACCCTTCTTAATTGGAGGCGACGAGCTTACAAAATTACGAATATTTGTTTGTCGTGTGTTGTTACTATAAAGATATCAGATAATATCATTAGTTAAAAGATAATTTTTAAGCAATAAAGACCAAGAGATATTAGTTGAGTTACAATAGTTGTATGACAATGATGATTGAGTTATAAGATGTGTTGCTGGTAGTCGATGAAACTTGTCAGTGAACATTATCTTGCAGCTCTCTCCAAATGTGTGTGCGTGTGTGCACATTTCATACTAACTCTCTTACAATAAGAGGGAAATTCAAATCATCATGATAAAAAAGGAACGAAATAAAACACTATATGGATAATTAAGGGAGAATAATTTCTTCCCACAAATGTAATAAGCTGACCCACGATTTTCCGAATCACGTGCATATCAACAAAGAGTGATATTTTGATAAATATAATCAAAATTTCAAACCACTGATTCGAATACTCCATGTTGATCCTTTAATCATGCAATTCATTTATCATTTAAGTGTCTTAAGAACAACATAATCAGAGTAATCTTAGGTGTCAAGCCACTTGATAAGCATGCTAAATTCAGAGATTGTTTAACTTTCAATTAATGCTTTGAAGCTTTCAATTATAATTTAAGTCTTTGATTTGAGCTCATTTGGACTCAGATAAAATCACTTCTAATGTCATCAAATTTATACTATTAGGAAGCACAATTTGACTATAGAGTAAATGAAATTAAAGTATCGACATGCTTAATATTTATTCTGAAAGCTATATCATCTAAAATACATCAAGATTCACTCCTAATCATGTGAATTCTTTTATGACATCAATTAATCCCCATTTTTGGTCGATGAAACCTCCATCATTTGAAAATAAATGTCGAGTGAGAAAACATTTATATAATATTTATACTTTGGAGAATTTACAAGGCACGATCACTCCCTAGACATTAATGCGAACCTCCCCTCAAGGCTATGAACAAAATAAAATCTTAATCATAAATTCAAACATTCTTAAATTTGGCACATCAATTAAAGCAAGAATTACTAAAATTTCAAATTCTATATATTTGTTTAAATTTGACTATAGAGGCTTTGTTGAGCTACAAAGTGCCACTATTGAGTCCTAAACATAAAAAAATGGTGGAATAGATAAGTCGAGGCCGAAGGCAGCTCGGGCCACCATTGATATGATACTCGCACTGGTGTTAGCAAGTACATGAGGAACACAGAGGCGCACAGACGAACGCTCGAAAATGAATCTTCTTAGCCGTCTCAATGAGCTCCAACTTTACCTTCCTCCTCTTTGAACTTTCTACTTTGGGCATGTTCCATCATGGTATCTTCTGAAACTTCAATCTTGCTTGCAATAGTCTCTATTCATAAAGTTGCAGAGCTTAGTTAATGGGAGGAAAAATCTCTCAATCCTTGGTAACCCTTTCACCGTGAAAAGGGAGAAATCAATTATAAGAAGCTAAATGATGTTGATGGGGGGAAAAAACAACAAAGAGATCAAAATCAATGCAAAATCATATAATTAATTGTTCTTAATTTATGCTCTCTATCCTTTTCATGTATTAAATGCTAATTATTACATTAAACTGTTTCTTTTATGTAAAAAAGGTGAGTGATGGACTTGACATGGAAGAATAAATAACTAATCTTAAGGAATGAACTAAGTGACAATATTATTTTTGCAATAAAATTATTCTTCGGTATCATTCAATTGTTTTTTTCTTCTAAATGTATACCCAAAATACACTAAGAGTGAAATATGCCAAAATGAACTAGACAGAACTCACCAAACTAAGACAAAGTGAACTCGCCAAATCAAAGTTCAGGAAGGGTTCGCCACTCGAGTTTTAAGGGAGTTTGTCAACCAAATTCCAGAAGAACTCCCAATTAGGTTCAATACAAACCGATTTGTTGGCCAAGGTAAACTTACCAAAAAAGGCCAAAACAAACCCACAAGAACGTAGGCAAATCCTCAAGCGAGTTAACCAAGGAACATGTACTAAGCTCATGAACTCCTCGCTGAAGAATACCATTGGACTCGTCATATACGCTGAGCCGAAATAATCGCCCAAGCCCAGCGAGACATTTGGCAGGTCCTCCACCACAATAAGCATCCAATTGCTCAAATTAGAGGGCATACTACTAGTCTATCTCTGAGACCTTGGGTTATCGCTCTCTCTATCTCCTCTTTTTTTTCACTTTTTTTTTGTAGCACTCAAACACCATTCTCCACACTTATAAATATTGGGTCACGAGAAGAATTAAGGTTAAACAAGCTTTCATGTTCTAGCCTAATATTTCTATTCAATGAGTTTAGCAGCAGAATTCCCTCCTCCGACTCAACTTGCTTTGCTCATCTCTCTTTCTCATTCTCTCTTCTTCTGTGCTGAGGTTCTAGTCTAATACATGAATAGATAAATCAGGATCCACAACATATTTGGCAGTGTGAAGATTATTTGCTTATATTTATGTTTTTATAATGATATTATAATTTTTTTCCTAAATTGATTGTTATATTATATGGATTTTGTGATTGTGATAAGCCTTTTAAGGTTAATTTTTCTATCTAAAATCTATCAAACTAAAATCAACTTAAAACTTTGCAAAACAAGAAAATATACATGAACATTCTTTTGGTCAATGTTATAAAAAACAAATGAGTATGCCTGTCAATAGCACAACAATATACATGGACCAATCGAAGGTTATATTCTAAATATGGTAATTAAACATTGGGCTTACACTGATGAACATAATCCAACAAATAATAATAATAATAATAATAATCATGTGATGTTCTATAGTTTAATTCTTAAGATATCTTTTTCATTCAACTCATGGAATTATGATTCGATGGGCTCTCCAATGATCTAGGATCACCCAATATTTAAGGTTATAGGCCACTTCATTCTTATGTTATTCTCATCATTCTTACATTATTCTTGGCCTCATGGACCACTTTGATTTTAGTGAAGTTGTAAGACTTGTCTTCCCTTCAAACATCCCAATATCAATCTCATCTTATATTTTTCACAACTTTTGAGGCTCCTTTAGGAAGACGATCCCTTCATATTATAAATTCAATGTTTATTTATAATTCCTGGGTGATTGGATCTCTCCCTATTAAAACCCATATAGCCTTTTGCATTTGCAATTAATCAAAACCTCTACTTTATAATCCCAATGAATTATTGATCCTTCCTTTAGAGGATCTTTTAATAGTTCTATATCCATCAAATTCATTGGTATCTACTCTTAAATAAGATATCTCAATCTTTAACTCTTGCATTGAAGGACCTCTATCCCATTAATTAATCACAAGGCCTTACTCCAGAGAGAAATATTAATCTACCAAAGTTAAATAAGTCATATCTGATCTTCTAGATCATCTAATGAAAATCTCTACAATACATACGTTCAATTTGTCTTTCATTGCCTCGAATAATAAGCTTATCAATCACCCTCCAAGTTGATACCCTTTCCATTTTCAATATGAAGCTTTTTTTAGGCTCATGAATCAAAATTTCATTGAAAACGTTTCCTTCATCAATCAGTAACTATTGAACAAGCAATCAGATTCATAGTAGGAAAGGCCAAGAAAAATAAAATGTCCAAAGGTGTTCAAGGTCACTCAAAGATTTGAATTCTGATTTGGTTAGAATTCCAAACATGGCCATGATGGTGTCCAATGCCAATATGCAGATCCAACCTGCCCTTTTCAGATGAATTTGATAAGATCTCCAAGATAGTGCAAAAATATCCTCCAAGTTTTATCTAACAATGTCATTTGAATCGCAAAAAAACAACCAATAATATCATCCCCAAGCATGTCTACTTAAAACATTCTCCAAATCAAATTTATGCATTTTTTTATCTTTGTGCACTTGCAACCATCACAGCTCAATCTAGCGACTAAAGTGTCAACATCCACCTCAAAACTATGTCAAGTTTCTCCCACAATGGTCTCCTCAAGGGGCTAGACAGCGTGCTACACCATAGAGACAAACTCAATCCTAGATCTAAGTTGTAGCCTGGGAAAGAGAGGAAGGGGGAGAGTCTGGATATTGAGAAACTCTAAGAGTTGTAGAATCTCTCTCATCCTGTCACAATGGATGTGGGCCACAATGTCTATCAATCAAAATATTATTCAGAGAAATTTACGTACATACCACACCATTCTTATGTATTTACATGTCTGACACCTAAAATTCGATATTTACATTTATAACACTTAGCTCTTATAAAACTGTGCATGAAAAGGTGTGTTTCACTTCTAAAAAGTTAATAATAGTGGTATTTTCTATGTGATGTTATGGATTTAAATGGTAAGCATGTAAATATCAAAGTTTAGGGGTGATATGAAAATATATAAGAATTGTGTGGTATGTATGTACATGACCCTCTTATTTAATTTCCCCTCCATGTCTCTTTTATTTCTCCCACTGGATGGTCAAATTTCCCTCGCCATTAAGTAAACCAGACAACCAAACCTCAACCCTTCTCCCACTTTCTTCGAATCAAGCCTTTCCTCAACTCTTTATTGGTGAACCTGCCAAAGCTTAGAATCAATCAGTTATGTCGATCTCTAAAATCAATTTTCATCATTCATAAATAATATCTCAACATATAATCAAATTGAACTTAACATTTTAGTAAAAGAAGCATGTAAATATCATGAACCGACCACATGATTACTAGTTTAAAAAAAATAATAAAATTCAAGAATTTCATAACTTTTTTTTTGAAAAAAAGCAACGTTCTTATTCACTAAATTTGTAAATTACAGGGAGGTTTATTCTTGAAACAGTACAGATTCTTATGTGATGCAAGCAATGATAAAGCTGTTCAAGTTGCATTAAAAGATGGAAAATTCTTATTTCTCAATGTAATCTAACTGAGAAACATTTTAAAACTGCCGATCATTCTTATATATAAATATATACATTGAGTTTTTAAGCAAGCAATCATCTACTCTGTGGAACAAGACTATGCCATACACATGCGCAAACAGTTAGCTTACAAGCACCTGCTTAAGTAGCGCGATTTTTAAGTCATATAATTGTATTTATAATATTTTTAAATTAGCCATTTTTTATTTTGATTATATTCTCTTAAATTGTCATTGGATATTATTTATTGAAGAAATAAATGAAAGATATTAAGAGAAGCGATCATGCCTTCCAAAAAAATTAAAACAAGGACAGGCAGTAATTCAAATGAAATAATGAGCAACACAAACAGGTATATTACATAATTTTGCAAATATTTCCAAGCTCATACAATAATCAGCATTTAAAAATGTCAAAACACATTAAAGGCAAGCACAGAACTGCACCAAAAGTTTAACCGGATAAAACGATGAAAGTTATGAGGATCAAGAAATCAAAACCAAATTAGCAGTGCTGCAGCCATGAGATGCATACCAATAAGAAAGCTGAATAAACCTAATATAAACTTTTTCTTAGCTTCCCACTTCAATCTGACTGGAGATGTAGAAATCTCAAGAAACATCAGTAGTTTTCGATTCCTCAGGCTTTTTGACTGGAACTTCTCCCAACTCAGCTTTTAAGTCGTTGATGCTCTGCTCCAGTTCATCAATCCGGCTTCCCATTTCATCTAGTGTGCAATGTTAAAGTAAACACCGAGCTAGAAGAAAGATGGCATACTGAAGATTGTATTACAAATTAGTTTAACAAATATCTCAGCAGAAATATTTTCACAGTAACACCGTTAATATGGGAGGATAGCAATGGTAGCAGTGGCAATAATATTTTTTAAGTCTGCATAGTTTATGCATAATTATGCCGTTTCATCATTTTCATTAAATTTCCTGGTCATCTATCTTGTAATGCTATATAATTTAAATATTTCATTTATTTGACTCTCTAACTTCTTCAAATTACAGAAGCTTAAATTTGAACATAATTAAAGATGGCTTCTAGCTAGTAATCGGTCACCATCTACATCTAGTTGTCAGCAATATTGAATGTTTAGAAAAAAAAAAAAAAAAAAGAAAGCAGGTTCAAATCATTATTGTTCATTCAAAATAGCGCTTAAATAAATACAAATAATTATGCTATATCAAACAAAATGTAATTTCTATATAGCTCTGATATACAGTTTAATATCTATAATAATAGATTTCAAATAATAGCAAACAAAACGGATAATAGAGGTAAATTTGGAACAATAATTGAAATAGCCATAAAGGATATTCTTCCCGATAATGCTTTCAGACATTGTCTGGAACCTGGTTTGCTGTGAATGGTCATTCAGTCAGTACCATGAATATATAGCTTATATTTTCATTTGTTTAGTGTGATCTTCAAGCAAGAAAAAGAAACTCACCATCTGAACAAGAAGATTTTGAACCTGAAAATATTGAATTGAAAATATTATTAAAATGGAAAAACTCTCCATATTGCACAACAAAAATTATGATAATGGCAGCAGAAAGGAAGTGAAGTAAACAATTTCTAGAAAAAAAGAACTCAAGGAAACGTCGAGTACATTTGCATGTGAATTTATACAATTGGCCTCCCTGCCTGGAAAAGTTACTTTACATTCATTGAATTTAAAAAAGAATAACAATTGCCAGTTTTCAGCCATTTTAAGCATAAAAAAATAAACCAGGAATAACTCACAAAGGCTGTCATATCAGCAGGGTTCTTCATCAAGTCTTCTGATTCATGGTCACCCTGTCAACAGTAACCGTAATTTAAATCCATAAAAGTGGGTCAAAAAAGATTTTGGATAATGAAAACAGGCATTATAAACTGAATGAAAGGCACAAAAATAGAAAATGGTTGTTTGAATAGCCGATCAAAAAAGGGATAGGAGGTAAAATTTCATTTTTCAC